>JARLTB010000165.1:3317500-3607500 GCA_030141615.1 Unio pictorum | reverse complement strand
AGTAAATATTCTTTCTAGCAACATATTCTACCTAAATATATATCTATCTGTCTATATATCTATCTATCTATCTATTTATCTATCTATCAATCTATCTATCTATCTATCTATCTATCTATCTATCTATCTGTCTGTCTGTCTGTCTGTCTGTCTGTCTATCAATCAATCTATCTATCTATCTATCTATCTATCTATCTATCTATCTATCTATCTATCTATCTATATCTATCTATCTATCTATCTATCTATCTATCTATCTATCTAACTTGTTATCTATCAATCGAACCATGTATCGAGCAGTCTATCTATCTATATATCTATCTATCGTTAAGTACGTTAACTCAGTCACACTTAAGTATTAAGCAAAGGGCATTGCTTGGTCAGAAACAAAGTAAAGACGAAAGTGATGGGTCAGTCAGTAGAGTAATGATAGGAAATGCACAAATATCTTAAAGTGAATCAGTGTACGTTTTCGTCCTGTCATACTCAGACCAATCCCGCGACAATGGCGGCAATGAGATATTGAACCCTCGACAGGCATAGCCCTGAGAATCACTAGGTTTTACTTGTAGCTGATTATATCATCATGTTCTTATCTATACTGATGCTACTCGGCGCTATGATATCACTTAATGTTTTGTATTTTTTCTTTTGCATCATATCCTTCACAAAAATAAGGAGTAAGTATTATTTCAATACCTTTTCTTCTCCGTTGTATAAACATTGGTTGTATCAACAAACGAAAGGAGTACACATAGATCATTTATATTTCCATTGGCCATGCTTTTGTGTGTGGAATAATTTTTAAAATAAGAGGAAGAAGTAATCTGTAGAGAATTCGAGAAAAGGAAGAATTGATCTTATTATACAGTAGAAAGAATCTCCTCTGATCGTAACGCAGTCTAATGCCGAAGGAATTCTTAATTAATTTTGTAGTATTATTGAAATTATAATTGTATTTATTACTAGATCAATATTACAATAAGGTCGTTTTGCCTGATAATAAATCAATATAGTCTCATTATCGCTCATTGAAATTATACAATTTTGTGACGATGTTCACTAAATATGATCCTAATAAATCCTTCTGACCAGATCATTTTTGAGTATTTCATTTTTAAATGCTCCGATTATATTGTACGGAGTTTCCATAGTTGTTTGGCATCTTCTAGAGGAAATTGAAGCCATTGTGCTCGCTTAAAAATATATCGGATAATATATTTTCATCTTTTATTTGTTGACTTGTAATTGAAATAATCTTTTTCAAAAATTATGTGCTATACATCAGTATCTGAAGACTTTATGGAAACATATTGTTTCATTGGTCGAACATGTCATGCATGTCTTTATAAAATGTCATTGAGTTATAAGCAGGAACTCATATCAAAATGCATATCTTCATCCATAACTTCTAGAAGTAATGCGAATAATCATGGATTAATGTTCATAATGCATACACTTGAAAATAAAACTTTGTGTTCGTTAAAATTGCTTTACTATATTGAAACAATTCTAGGGAAAGAAATATTGCCATACGAAACTGTCCAATGTTATGCATTTGGATTTATTATTAGATAGTATACACAAATTAAGTAAACGTTCTTTCCAGCAACATATTCTACCTAAATATCTATCTATCTATCTATCTATCTATCTATCTATCTATCTATCTATCTATCTATCTATCTATCTATCTGTCTGTCTGTCTGTCTGTCTGTCTGTCTGTCTGTCTGTCTGTCTATCTATCTATCTATCTATATATCTATCTATCTATCTATCTATCTCCCTATCTATGTATCTATCTATCTATCTATTTATCTATTATTCAAACCATGTATTGATCAGTCTATCTATCTATATAGGTAACTATCTTTAAGTACGTTAACTCAGTCACACTTAAGTATTAAACAAAGGGCCGTGCTTGGTCATAAACAAAGTAAAGACGGTAGTGATGGGACAGTCAGTAGAGTAATGATAGTAAATGCACAAATATCTTAAAGTGAATCAGTGTACGTTTTCGTCCCGTCATACTCAGACCAATCGCGCGACAATGGCGGCAATGAGATATTGATACCTCGACAGGCATAGCTCTGAGAATCACTAGGTTTTACTTGTAGTTGATTATATCATCATGTTCTTATCTATACTGATGCTAATCAGCGCTATGATATCACTTAATGTTTTGTATTTTTTCTTTTGCATCATATCCTTCACAAAAATAGAAGGTAAGTATTATTTCAATACCTTTGCTTCTACGTTGTATAAACATTCATTGTATCAACAAACGAAAGGTGTACACATTCATCATTTATATTTCGATTGGCCATGCTTTTGTGTGTGGAATTATTTTTAAAATATGAGGAAGGATTAATCTGTAGAGAAATCGTGAAAATGAAGAATTGATCTTATTATACAGAAGAAAGAATGTTCTATGATCGTAAAGCAATCAAATGCCGAAGGAATTCTTAATTAAGTTTTTAGTATTATTGAAATTATAATTGTATTTATTACTATATCTATATTACAATAAGTTCGTTTTGCCTGATAATACCTAAATATTGTCTCATTTTCGCTCATTGAAATTGATATAATTTTGTGACGATGTTCACTAAATATGATACTAATGAATCATTCGAACCAGATCATTTTTGAGTATTTCATTTTTAAATGCACCGATTATATTTTACGGAGTTTCCATAGTTATTTGGTATTCTCTAGAGGAAATTGAAGCCATTGTGCTCGCTTAAAATTTTATCGGAGAATATATTTTCATTTTTTATTTGTAGACTTGTAATTGAAATAATCTTTCCCAAAACTTAAGATACAACAGTATCTGAAGACATTATGGAAACATATTGTTTCATTTGTCGAACACATCATGCATGTTCTTTAAAAAATGTCATTGAGTTATAAGCAGGAACTCCTATCAAAATACATATCTTCATCCATAGCTTCTAGCAGTAATGCGCATAAACATGGATGAATTTTCATAATGCATACACTTGAAAATAAAACCTTGTGTTCGTCAAAATTGATATACTATATTGAAACAATTCTAGGGAAAGAAATATTGCCATACGAAACTGTCCAATGTTATGCATTTGGATTTATTATTAGATAGTATACAAAAATTAAGTAAACGTTCTTTGTAGTAATATATTCTACCTAAATATCTATCTATCTATCTATCTATTTATCTATCTATCTATCTATCTATCTATCTATCTATCTATCTATCTATCTATCTATCTATCTATTTATCTATCTATCTCTTTATCTATCAATCCAACCATGTATCGAACAGTCTATCTATCTATATATCTGTCTATCTTTAAGTACGTTAACTCAGTCACACTGAAGTATTTAGCAACGTGCCGTGCTTTGTCAAAAATAAAGTAGAGACGAAAGTGATGGGTCACTCAGAAGAGTAATGATAGGAAATGCACAAATATCTTAAAGTGAATCAGTGTACGTTCTCGTCCAGTCATACTCAGACCAATCCCGAGACAATGGCGGCAATGAGATATTGAAAACTCGACAGGCATAGCCCTGAAAATCACTAGGTTTTACTTGTAGCTGATTATATCATCATGTTCTTATCTATACTGATGCTAATCAGCGCTATGATATCACTTAATGTTTTGTATTTTTTCTTTTGCATCATATCCTTCACAAAAATAGGCTGTAAGTATTATTTCAATACCTTTTCTTCTACGTTGTGTAAACAATCATTGTATCAACAAACGAAAGGTATAGGCATTTATCATTTACTTCCATTGGCCATGCTTCTGTGTGTGGAATAATTTTTAAAATAAGAGGAAGAATTAAACTGTAGAGAATTCAAGAAGAGGAAGAATTGATCTTATTATACAGAAGAAAGAATGTTCTATGATCGTAATGCAGTCATATGCCGAAGGAATTCTTAATCAATTTTGTAGTATTATTGAAATTATAATTGTATTTATTACCATAACAATATTACAATACATTCTGTATGCCTTATAATTCATCAATATAGTCTAATTATCGCTCATTGAAATTGATATAATTTTGTGACGATGTTCACTAAATATGATCCTAATAAATCATTCTAACCAGATAATTTTTGAGTATTTCATTTTAAATGCTCCAATTATATTTTACGGAGTTTCCAAAGCTGTTTGGTATCCTCTAGTGGAAAAAGAAGTCATTGTGGTCGCTTAAGAATTTATGGGTTAATATCTTTTCATTTTTATTTGTCGATTTGTAATTGAAATAATCTTTTCCAAAACTTAAGTACTATACATCAGTATCTGAAGACATTATAGAAACATATTGTTTCATTGGTCGAACATATCATGCATGTTCTTTATAAAATGTCATTGAGTTATAAGCAGGAACTCCTATCAAAATACATATCTTCATCCATAGCTTCTAGCAGTAATGCACATAATCATGCATTAATTTTCATAATGCATACACTTGAAAATAAAACCATGTGTTCGTTATAATTGCTTTACTATATTGAAACAATTCTAGGGAAAGAAATATTGCCATACGAAACTGTCCAATGTTATCCATTTGTATTTATTATTAGATAGTATACACAAATTAAGTCAACGTTCTTTCTTGCAACATATTTTACCTATCTATCTATCTATCTATCTATCTATCTATCTATCTATCTATCTATCTATCTATCTATCTATCTATCTATCTATCTATCTATCTATCTATCTATCAATCTATCTATCTCGTTGTCTATCAATCGAACCATGTATCGAGCAGTCTATCTAGCTATATATCTATCTATCGTTAAGTACGTTAACTCAGTCACACTTAAGTATTAAGCAAAGGGCCCTGCTTGGTCAGAAACAAAGTGAAGACGAAAGTGATGGGTCAGTCAGTAGAGTAATGATAGAAAATGCACAAATATCTTAAAGTGAATCAGTGTACGTTTTCGTCCCGTCATACGCAGACCAATCCCGCGACAATGGCGGCAATGAAATATTCAAACCTCAACAGAGGAAGAATTAATTTGTAGAGAATTCGAGAAAAGGAAGAATTGATCTTATTATACAGTAGAAAGAATCTCCTGTGATCCTAACGCAGTCAAATGCCGAAGGAATTCTTATTTAATTTGGTAGTTGTATTTAAATTTTATTTTTATTTATTACTGTAACGATATCATAATAAATTTTGTTTGGCTTTTAATTCAGTATAATAGTCTCATTATTGCTCATTTAAATTCATATTATTTTGTTACGATGTTCATTGAATGTGATCCTATCAAATCATTCGGACCCCATTATTTTTGAGTATTTGATTTTTAATTGCTCCGATTATATTTTGATTAGTTTCCAATGATTATTGCATTAATGTGCATAAACATGGATGAATTTTCATAATGCATTCAGTTGTCAATGTAACGTTGTGAAGATTGCAATACTATATTGAAACAAATGTAAGGAAAGAAATATTGCCATACATAGCTGTCCAATGTTCCGCCTTTCCTTATATTATTATGGAGAATACACGTATTAAGTAAATGTGCTGCAAGGTCGTTCTTGAAACAGATTATATCGTCATTTTCTATCTATAGTGATTCTAATCAGTGTGTTTATATCACTGAATGTTTTGTATTTCTTCTTTTTCATCATATCCTTCACAAAGTAGTGATAAAGTGTTATTTCGTCGACGTTGTCTAAACAGTCATTGTGTCAACATACGAATAAAAGGTCGACATTTATCATTTTCATCCATTAGCCATGCTTTTGAGTGTTGAAGATTCTTTAAGATAAAATGGAATATGTAATCTGTAGAGTTTTCGAGAAGAGGAAAAATTGATTTTATTATACTGTGAGGAGAATGTCCTAAGATCGTAGTCAGAAGATGAGGGAATTCTTTATCAATTCTTAATCAGTTTCATAGTATTGTTCAATTCAATTTTCATAGTATTATTGTAGTTATGAATTGTGTTTCTAACTGTAAAAATATTACTATAATTCGGTTTGTCTAATATCGCAAGATAATCTCATAATCACACATTGCAATTGATATTATTTTGTGATGATGTACAGTAAACAGAATCTTAATAAAGCATTTGGACCAAATCATTATTGAGTATTTGATGTTTAATTGCTGATATTATACTTCAAGAAATTTCCAAAGTTATTTGATATTTAGTGGAGAGTGAAGCCATTGTGCACGCACACAAATATTTTGCATTATTCAATTTTTAAAATTTTATTTGTTGAATTGTATTTGTAATAATTTCTCCATAGATTAAGTTCTATACATCAGTATCTTAAGACTTTATGGAAATATATTGATTCATTGGTTGAACACAACCTGCATATTCCTTTTAAATGAAATATGATTGAGTTGTAAGCACGAACGCATATCACAATGCTCATATTCGTGTACAAACACATGCAATAATGCACATAAACATGGATTGATTCATTCATAAATGCATACAGTTGTCAATATATCTTTAACTCCTTCATACAAATGAAAGAAGAAAAATTTCACACAATTGGAAAGAGGGAAGATGGAAGCTAATTATCCAGTATACAACACACGCTTAAATCATAGATTAAAGTTTGATAGTTATAGTGCTATTATTTGTTGTGATGCTGCAAGAATATTAATTTGTTTTGTTCATTTTCCTATATAAAATAAGGCAATATAATCTCGGTAAACCTGTATTAAATCTGATGTAATTTTGTGATGATGTCAAGCACAAACGATTCTAATGAGGTATTGACATCGCCCCTGATTTAATATTTGATTTTTAAATTGCACATATTATATTTAAACAAATTTCCAAAGTTATATGGCCTCAAAAATCCTTTGTGCATACTCATTGCTATCTCTTATAATTCATTGTGTTATTTTATTTTTTATATTCTCCAATTTTGTTCGGAATAAGTTCCAAATATTGATATTCGTCATTATATGAAGCCGTGTGTGTAAATACAGTACAACACGTTATATCATTAGCAATTATGTCTTTGACCAGTATTGTCATTTTATCGATTGTTTTATATTTCTTTTTCATCATATCATTCACAAAACAGTCGGTAAGTATTATTTCATTGTTACGATTTTGTCCAAAAAGTCATGAGAGCGACAGAAACAAGTTTTATTTATGCATTATATACTGAATCTCAGTTATGTTAGACTTTTAGATCCGAATAAGAAAAACGTTGTAAGGATTTTTGTTTAATGTTTTATTTGTAATTATATAAAAAAATATGAGGGAAGTTACAGCAAAATACAGCCTGCAAGGAAACAGTAGAATATATATATATATATATATATATATATATATATATATATATATATATATATATATATATATATATATATATATATATATATATATTGTGATTATAGTCTTTCATTTGTTGCTGATGTATTCAAAATAGGCATAATAGTATGTAATGGTTTTCTGCAAGCTTCAAAACACCTTGCTAGCATAGTGTTTCACCTCATCTTAAAGTGTTAATTGTTGGTGAAACAATCTTAAATTTTTCATTTCAAGAAACATCTAAACAAATACAGGTGTTTTTATATATGTGCATTTAAACATAGCAAGTATGTGCTGATAGATCAATAGAGCAATGATTCTGAGTCATATTATATTGTCAATGTATCAGTTTGTCTATATTCTTTCTTCAATCATAATACTCAAGCTACATTTAAGCAATGGGATGCGTGATTGTTATTTAATGTGCTATCTACACATTCACATAAAAGCAGCTATCTTAAATGTTTCTTTTTAAAGTGTGCTGCCTTCAAATTAAAGCTCGTAACTATTCATATCATTACGAATGTCCCTCATAATTAACTGTTTTCCTCAGATGATCATGATCGTGATCTGAAGAAGCAAAGTCTCTATGTCAGAAAGAAAGTTGCTGATGTAAAGCAGAACGTTGGAGAAGTAAAGCAAGAAGTTGACATTGTAAATCAAGAAGTTGACATTGTAAAGAAGAAAGTAGGCAATGTATATCTAAAGGTTGGTGATATAAACCAGGATGTTGACAACGTAAAGCAAGAAGTTTCGAATGTAAAGCAACAAGCTGCCAAGTCAAATCAGAAAGTTGATGATGTAATGCATGATGTTGACAATGTAAAGGAAGAAGCTGCGATTGTAAAGCAGCAATTTGCCGCGATAAATCAAACCGTTGGTGATGTGAAGCAGGAAGTTGCCTGTACAGAGCGGAAAATGACTGAAGTACTTTTGAAAGTGTGTGATGTAAAGCATGAAGTTGGCTGTGTACGGCAGGAGGTTGGCAATGTAAAGCAGGAAGTTGGTTATGTAAAGCAGGAAGTTACCAATGTAACTCAGACCATTTGTGACGTAAAGCAAGAAGTTGGCAATGTAAGGCAGGAAGTTGGCAATGTAAAGCAGAAAGTTGGCAGTGTAAAGCTGGAAGTCGGCCTTGTATATCTGAAGCTTGGTGATGTAGAGGAGGATCTTGGCAATTTTAATCAGCAAGTTGGTAACGTAATACAGGATGTTCGCAATGTAAAGCAGGTGATTGGTGATGTCGAGCATCAGGTTGACGATGTAAAGCAGTCTGTAGAAATTCTCCAGAAAGACGCTGGGACAAAGAAGCAAGTTGGTGATGTAAATAGAAATTTAGAAATTCTCCACGATAAAGTTGATGTTCTTAAAAAAGGTAAGATGTTTCCATAAGCTACTCAACATTTGGTGTTCTCATAGGGTGATCTTGGAGTTTTGTCGAATTTATTCATGCAATTAAAACAGGCATGTGGTTTAATTAATTGATCATTTAAATACATATTTAAATGCATATCGGCAAACTCTAATGTTTCCTTTGATTGCTTTCAAATTTTGCAATTTGTTATAAGCATAAGGTAGTAATGTATATCTTCCATCAGGATAGATTACGTTTGTTGGTGAAAATTATAAACAATACCGAACATATTTCTGTAATCCTCTATTTGTCGCCTTTGGCCTTTTGAATGTTACAATATTTTACAATATATGCTTGAAATGGATGCTTGAATATATATATATATATATATATATATATATATATATATATATATATATATATATATATATATATATATATATATATATATATATATCAGTGTGTGTGTGTGTGTGGTGTATTACATTTTTTTAAGTATATGCGTCTTTAAAATAACGGCACTAACTCTAAGCATTGATCTGCGGCTACAATAAAATATACCAAGATGCAAATACATGATTCATACAAGTAGTAGGGAGGGCGAATCAAACAACTTTATATAAGCGTCCAAAATCGAAAACAAAAGTTTCCTTTAGAGACGCAAAGTCGTTGTCGCGTCCCGTCTGCTGCTATGGGGATAAAAAAATCTTTTTACGATTTCAACCAAATATTTGATCAAGTCAAGTCCGATACGATATCTTGATCTCGGGTCGTGCAAATTTATCGTTACAAATCCATGTGGAATTGACTGAGCGTGACTAAAAATAATTTCTAAAGAGATTATAATCCATATCTCCACTGCACCATGTCTGGTGAATATTTCGTAGCGTTTGTGTGTCTGCTCCATTAAATACAGCAAGAATATTGCACTTATTTCTGATCACGTTTGGTATTTGAGTGTATCGTTGAGTGACATATATCACATCGGTATTTTTATGCCTACCTTTGGAAAATATCTTAGCAGGATTCTTTTGATTGTCTAACATGACATCATCATATACAACTAAATTATTAATACTTCCATCAATATCATCAATGTTCGGTGCTTCTTCGATATCGGTTATAAACTCAATAATATCATCATCGATTTCCGATTTTTCTTTCTCGTTAAAATCCTTTAACACCTCGTAACATCGCTGATCGTCTACACTAGTGGCTACTAAAATCAACTAATCCCATTTCATCCATCCTGTTATTAAATTAAGTAACAACTGCGTCTTGCCACTTTCAGATGGTTCGATTATAATCATGCGAGTAAAATTCGGTGGCGCTGCATGATGCTTAACTGGTTCTCGTTTTTTTGTCGCCGAAAAATCAATTACATTCATGGTATTATAAATAAATTATGAATCTCTATTGCGTGAAATGTAAGAAGCTTACTAGCACAAATGACTTGACAACAATTGCAACTAAAATAACAGATTAGCATTTGCTGGTAAGTGTGTACAGTGTGGTACCAAAAAATTTAGATTTGTTTCCCTTGATAAAATCGAGGATTTAAAAAAAGACAATTAAGTGATATTGCAGCCAATTTAGTAAAACTTCCAGGAACACCATGGGCAAAATATCCGGTAGAAAAACATCTTCCAGGATGTAGTTATTGTGGACCCGAGACCAGACTTGACATCAGACTCGATGATCAAAACCAACCCCGACCCGGTGAATATCCAATAAACGCTATTGATAAGGCGTGTCATGGTCATGGTGTTGCTTATAAAAGCAGCAATCTGCAACACAGGCATATCAGATTTAAAATTGAATCATGCGTTGAATTCTATCACTGATAAATCCTTCAAAGAAAACTTGGCTTCATGGTTAATAAAATCGGCGATGAAAGTAAATTGATGTTGGGTGCTGGTAATTAATAACAACATTGAATATATTTATTAATCCCCAAGAGGATACTGGAGGGGTAAATCAGCAATCAGTAAACTCGCTAGCGCTGCAAAGGTGAAAATACCACTGCAGCGGATTGGTTATCCAAAACTGGCGATATGGCAAATTTACTTCTCGCATTTTGGTGTCAGCGTCGTTAATGATGTTAATCAGGCTGATATATTATTTCTGCCGCATGATGGTGTTTACAAGTGCGCACTAACAGTAGTCGATGCAAACAAGCAGAACCTCTAAAGACAAAATCATCAACTGAGGTGGCTCCTACGTTTGAAAGGATTTATCGGCGGTGTCCTCTGCATCGGCCAAATCTATTGCAGGTTGATCCTGGCAAGGAATTTCAGGGTACAGTGTTATTAACAATGAAGCATCATAATGTCACCATCAGAAGAGGACATACTGCACTACATCGCGATCAGGCAATTGTTGAACGATTTAATCGGACACTTGCTGAGCGGTTATTTGGATATCAATACGCGAAGGAATTTATTCATGATAAACGATCTCGTGAATGGGGCAAGAGATTACCAGGCATAATTACCGCGCTGAATAATGAGATTACTTGAACTATTAATATTAAACCTAACAACGCGATTAAACAAAGTATATACCCGTAAAACCACAAAATGATTTTTCAAAAGAACCAATACTCGATAATGTCACTGTAAGATATTTAAAGAAACCAGGAGAACTTAAAGGTGGCAAAAAAAGCTACTGATCCTATTTCGAGTGTCACTACGCATAAAATATTTACTATAACACGATCCACGGGTACACCGCCAGTCTATAGGTTGGATTCAACTGCTCCTCAGCGCGGTTTTACTTGTGAACAACTATAAGTGATACCCGAGGATACTCAATTACCGCCGCGTGGTCTTAGCTAGCACCTCTTCGTCTGTTGCACTCAAGACAAGTCAGCATCACATTATCTCTGGTATGACCTACGCTGCTATTGTTTCTGTCTACGGTAAATTGGCGGTGGTATTTATCCGACCAACACCAACGCATTATACTATCACAACTCGCGCAGTGATTATTCTGTTATTGTTTCAGCGTGATTATAAATTCAGCATCAGTGTCAAATTTTCTGTTATTTTTATTGTGCTGTTGTTTATAGCCAGAGAGTTTTTTTCTGATTATATCATCGCTGACAATATCACTTATTGTAGTGTCATTATAATCTAAAACAACTCTTCGAAGTTGAACATACTGTCGGGGGTGGGTGAGTTTTCACTTACAGTTTAGATAGTATATTTTATTTATAATTTTAGATGAAGCCCTAACAACTAATCAAAACGCGAGAGATTGGCTGCTATTATGAAATTTATTCCGATTCGTCATTCCGTTCGAAATAAGCTCCAAACGAGACAATAATTTCAAACTGCTTTCACAACGAGAACTGAACAATTATTCAACCAATAACCACTGCAACGGGGAAAGTCGTATCGACCACTGAAAAAGCCATATAGAGAGATATTGCTGAGGAACAACTAGGGGAAAAAACCCAGCCCTTCTGCCTGTACTTAAAAAAAATAGAAAGAGAAACTAAACAAACACAAAAGTCTTTAAAAGCACTTTCTGGTGATATAATAGGTACTGCACGACCTTAGGAACAACAAAAACAACATGAACAATTTAAACAGGAAAAAGAGGGTGATATTATTGAACAGGAAGAAGAAGGTGATATTATTGAAGAAGAAGAGAAAGATGAACCACCACAATAAAAAAGGGGTAAAAGAGTTGCATTCAATGATAAATTCCTTCCGGGTAAATTAGATGAAATAAGAAAGATGAGATTAAATTCCGATAAAGAAATAGCCGAATTTGTCATTAGGGGTTTTTACCAAGGAAGAAAGTGTATCCACGATGATTATAATCTCCCAGATGAAAAATAATGGAATAATGGATTATATCGTGTGTTTACAAACATAGGTAGGGTATCATATGAAGATAAAACATATAAAGAATTTATTGATGAAATGAAAAAGCTAAATCATCTACAGAGAAGCAATCAGATCCTGGATTTCTTAGATTGCCAGAACAATTAAAACTTTTTGATATAACACAATCCTCTTTGCAGGGTGCAACTGGTATCACTAAAACAAAACAAATGGAACGGGGATTTTCACAAAGTGGAACCCCAAAGGGGGTTTCAGGTAGTGGTCTAGGTCGTTGTCATAATAGTATTCTCGGGGATATATCACGATTAGAAATTCTCGTAGGAGGGAAACGAGCTAAAAAAATAACTCACCGGAAATAATTAATGAGGCAGCTGATATCTGTAGACGACTATTTGAGGGTGGTATCATGGATATTAGTGTATATCGAGAGTTTATTGATGAGCTACCGGACGGTTACCACAGTGATTAATTTGATGACTTTGTGACATTTTGTCATTGATGACTTTGTCACTAGTGATTAATCACCACATTAGATAAATGTCATTTAAATAAGATGATCATTCACTACAACCACAACAAACCAACCATGTATTAAATTCACGATTTCCAGTTTATAGAGCGTACTATGGGGATGGTCTCGGTAATACCATTGCAGGGTTTTTTGCAAGAATGGCTCCAAAAATAGCACCAATCGCAAAACAATTATCAATGAAAGCTACTGATGTTATTTGTAATAAGGGTATTAGCTCTGTTGGTGATGTTGCCGGGGAAGCATTTTCCGCGGCTAAGGAAAAACTACTAGCGTTAGTTCGGCGAAGACAGAAACCAACAAGGACGAAGTCACTAGGACCACTACCATCTACGGAAATTATGCCTGCAAGTATTAGCAAAATAATAAACAACGCGGTGGAGCAGAATATAGCATCACAGTATGACACTCAGGGAAATATTACTGCAAATATGATAGCGCGATGTGGTTTGAAATCGCGAGCCAGATCTCTATTTAGATAAAGAAATATATAATAATATGTTCAAATTGGCTCCTGATAGCGTTTGATATGGACGCCCCAGTACCCAAGTTTTATTTCTATCATGCAGTACAACCGGATCTTCGATCAAGAATCGAACTTCAAGTCCATGATACCAGCAAGTACTTTCTACCCGCTGAAGCATTTATTGAAGTAGAAGGAGAACTCGTAACAATTGATGCTGCTCTTAATGATCCACCATATGCAGATGACCCAAATATCCGAGTTGGCTTTGTCAATAATGGTATCATGGCGCTATTCAAGAGTACTAGATACATGATTGATGGAAGAGAAATTGAATCTATAGATCTTGAGGTTGATGTTGCCACAACAATAGTGGGGTTAGCAAGATATTCTGATGATTATACAAGATCAGCGGGTCCATCTCTGATGTTCTCTAAGGATCTCACTGATCACGCTGAACACATTCCGTATACTAAATTGCTGACATCAACAGCTACTGCCGTTGATCCACAATCAGATGATGTTGAAAGGAGGATAGACCAGCTGGTAACTTAGATATTATAAAAAGTATTAATCCTAATCACATCTTGGGGTTTGCAACACGCGTAGCAATGTTGCAAGGACAGCGTCGACAATTTTCATGCGCGATTGCACTGCATCACATTTTCGAATTTTGCAGAAATGTTAGAAAAGTTATCTATGGAGCGAAGCATACAGTAGCACTCGTGCGAAAGGGTAGTGATAATGATGCAATCTGGCGTGGTGCTGGTATTGCTGATGGTAAAGTCTTTAAATCAAAACTATCATTGTGGATGCCAGTAATAACTCCATTAATCACCGCAGAAAACAAATACTATTATTTATGGATTTCAGGCGCCAACTCATTGCTATCATGGTTAACAACAATAACAGATACCATGAATTATAATATGGATGGTACACTTACATTGTACCTGGCATCAATACAAGGTGTTTCAGCTCCACGTCATATATTTATTGCGTTACAGGATTAAACATATGATATTTTATCAATTGGGTGTTAATGAAGTATCATTGAGAATAAACGGCCAACAGGAACCATCTGAGGATATACTACTTGATTATAGAACCAACCAAATAGCACCCGCGTATCATCGTTTGTTGACATTTATGGGACTCGATAATAGTGTGGATAGTGGTCTGCAAATATCACAATTTGATTTTAACAATCGATATCCCATCTATTACTTCTCGCTGGAACATCTTTATTTAACCAGACAATCCGTAGTTGACATGCACTTCAGAGCTCGTGTAACCCGTCCGGTTATAGGGGGTATTGTCACTATCCCGAATTACAGAGCAGTTGCTGTCATACTCAGTAACAAGTCAATGCTACTCGAAGGTGTTGGTGGACGAATGAGAGTAGTTGATGCACCAGAAGAAAAATATGTTGTAGACAATTAGATCAATCTCGTATTAAAAAAAATGTCATATAGTCAAGTTAGTTTTACGTTAACTCCTGGTCAAATTAAAAAATTACAATCGGAATCAGCTAAAAAAAATGTGGAACGACAATATCGCTGAAGCACAATCAGATGTCTGGTGGTCAGAATAAATTGTCATTGACAACTCCTCAGATGAAACACTTCAAGGATGCCATCAAAGATAAAAAAAGGTGTTTAGGTCACTCTTTCCGCGGTCGCAATTAAGAACATGACAAAATCTGGTGGTATTTTTCCACTTTTCGCTGTATTACCAGCGTTGATTGCGGCAGCGGCCCCAGCGGTAGCAAAAGCTACCGCGTTAGGAGCCGTTGGTACAGCGACAGGGATGTCACTAAAGAAAGCTCCCGGACAGGGATACTAAAAAAGAAACGATCAGGAAAGGGTCTAAGACTACCACGAACTCCATATTCATGGTACAGCGGAAACGGCCTGAGACTAGGAGCAGTTCGCTAACAATAGGTCCCATGTCAATATTTGATTTACTCGATGCTACTAAAAAAACTAGCGATAAAAAACTTTAGAGGTGTCTTTATGAGAGATCAATTACCACAACAACCAAGCAACGCTGAAACCGGTATCATTAATCTCGATAACAGCACCGGATCTGGAACTCACTGGGTTGCACACGCGATTGATCCGCGTATAATTGTTTATTTCAATTCATATGGATTAGCACCGCCTAAAGAATTTGTGCGTTATTTAAACTGCTTAAAACTCCTATCTGGTACTCCACGCTACCAACACAGAAAATGAATGACCCACCAATATGCGGGATTGAAGTATTAAATGTCCTCAACGCTATTTCATCATCGGGAAAACCACCCCATAAAACCGTACACGAATATACGAGTAATCGCTTTTTAGAGAGAAAATACATACAACAGCATGATTGATATTTGGGGGAGATCTCTATCAAGCCTGAAAAAACCCACCACGGAAATATCTGCAACCGGTGATGTAAAAAAGTAATCGAAGCTGAAATATCTGAAATGTTAAATCTCGCAAGTGTTGATCCCAATGAAATTGTTGTATTTGAAGATCGTCAGGGTAAATTGAAAACTAGTAATATTTCCCTTGATATTTTAGTTAAACAACGTGACACAGTAGAAGACAGTATCACGTTGTTTTCCAAGGAGGGTAATCTCAAACAAGATGTTCTCTTTTCGACGCTCACAGATAAATTAATAGCGCTCGGTGATAATTATTCATCAACAATAGAATTATTTTTTAAAAAAAACTATGCGATGAATATGACGCCCATATAACTAAATTCAATCGGTTTTCTGAATTACAAAGAAGTATAATTGACAATATTGACAAACCTCTATTTGATTTCTTTGGAAATCCAGGGGTGACCAGACCGAAACTCACGGAGATAAAAATCACTATCGATGTTTTGACAAAACTACGATCCGATTATGACGCTCATATCGAATAATTTACTATTTTAAGTAAAACCTTTTTAAAAAAAACGATGATGCCGTCTAAAATGCTTTGGTAAAAATGCTAAACCCGAAGAAGTAAAAACAGATCTCGTTGGTATTATCACGAAATTCGATGAAATAACAGCGATTAATCGGCGAATGGAAGTTGTTCGCGAAGATATTAAAATGACCAACGATGTCATCAGGGATGATCTACCGAGGATGATAGAAAAACTTGAAAAAATAAAAATCCCTCACGAACAAAAAATATCGTAAATAGTGTGTACGCGATCCAATACGGATCATTTACGTGGACACCATCCACTAACATATTAAATATCACCGCGACCGTCAAAGGCATTTATCGATTAACACTAGTGTCGCCGACTCAATTTAATATTTCATCAACGAGTTAATCTGGGAGCAACCATATGATATCAACGATCATCGACAAAGGAAAAACTGAACGATTCATAATAATATCCACTGATAATAATTTGGCTAGGGTTTCAGTAACATGGCATGTGGAATTCGTAGCGGATTTAAATAAACAACTGACTTAAAAATCTATAGGATTTTCAATGCTGGCAAATTAAACGCCAGCAATTTGAAATCTGTTGTAATAAATAAAATGTCATCATTGGCAACGTCACAATAGTATCGTTATGATCAGGTCAGATAATTTCAAACTAAACTGAAAACACTCACTGAGGAGTATCAAGTAAAAAAAATACCGACGAAGAATTACCGCAGTTGATGTTACCGTGTACTCGGTATCAGGTGTAATCACCGGAGCCGGTATAATACTCTCCTCGGTGACAATGATTGCCCCGATAGCTGTTCCAATTTGTATGTCAGCGGCTACAACAATCGCTGGAATAATTTGAATAATAACAAAAATAATATATCATGCAGCCAGCGTAAACTACAAGACTATGTAGTTAAGTTCCATGTTTTGTCAACAGCGTACTCTCAATTATCCTCAATGATATCATCCTCCCTCAATGACACGTTAATATTAGATAATGAGTTTTCAGCGATGGTACATTTTTATGATTCCGCGCTGTCAAAATTAGAATAACAACATGAGTATAATAACAATGGCAATAGCGACAACGGAATTACTTCAACGAATAGCGGAAAACATAAACCCGGTCAAAACCAGCATGATCTCAATAACCTCAACAAATCCTGAATTCAGTGTCAATTTCCCTACTGCGATTCCCGTTAAAGAGATAGCACTGGCAAAATTACGAGTATATCACAGTTGGCCTAATATTAGATCGGCACCATTTGGTGGTCAGCAACCGAATAATTCCCCCGTGTTTGCGAGTAAGAATAAGCAAGACGGGACTCCAGACTGGAACGTTATTCCGCTAACATCTGGGTCTTACCAAATCGAACAGATCAATAATGAACTACAACGCAGAATAGATTCCATTATTGGAAAAGAATTGAAAATCGCTACAACAGTTCACGAGCCGACGTTATCATCTGAGATTGAGATAAGCTCGCCCGGATATGCTGGGACAATACTGGGTTGGCCTGAAATCCCACCTCGGACATCTTTACAAATACCAAAACCTAACAAATCTGATTACGTCACAGATGTAAAATCATACAACGAAATTGCCCCATCATATCGAAATTATTTACCTGGTATATAAAATGCAAAATTTACTGATAGATTCACATTTCTCGATAACGATACCATGCAATGGGAATTTGTTTTGAGAAAATTCCTGATTCATCCATTGCAATTGTATTTACTCTAAATACTGTCATTGATTTTTTGAAAGAGATTAATCAATTACATAAAACACAACTAGAGAGACTACGACAGAGTTTCCAGGAGCATCTCTCTGATATAACGAGTTCACACATCGAGATTATAAAATATGTTGAGATATTAAATCAGTTTGTATCCGAGATGGAATATATCAACAAACGAATAGTTCAGATAATAATTAATGACAAGAACGGAGATAAACAAAAATTCCTAAACGGTTACGATATCACAGAAGCCAATTTACCCGATTTCAAGTTTCCTGGGTATAACGCAAATGAACTAAAAAAATATATTAATGATCTTATTCAAGAAAGCTTTTCTCTGATACTCGCCTAATGGAAAAACATTCCACCACCACAAACAACTATCCTTAAACATAACGACCCAGACGAGAGTAGTAGGCATATCGCTCCGCAGAATGTGAATATATCCTCGGTTATTGCAGTGTATTTAGTATGTGATGTCATCGAAGGAAGTTATCAAATAAATCTCGAAAAATCAAATCAAGCCCAACAATGATATATTTTATGCTCCTTTGCACCAATAGCTCCTCCAGTGTTTCTAATCATTGAGGATTCAACTAATCCAGTGTATATGCTATGTCATAATGATTCATGAACGAGAATTAATTTCAAACTCACTGACCAATTCAATAATCTAATTGATTTAGGAGGAGAGATTTTACAAATTAGCCTGTTTGTGAAATCGTAAAAAGATTTTTACCCTCATTGTTGCATAGGGGACTCGATAACGATTTTGCGTCTCCAAAGGAAACATTATACATGAGTGCAGTATAGCAATGTTGTATAAAATAGTAGTACTGAATCATATAAACAGTCGATTTTGTAGATTCTGACTAAGAAGCTTTATGAAAGTTTGGCTAAGTAAGGTTGTAAGTAATTTCAATGTCTGACTCCAGTAAAATCAAAGCTCTTCTTAAAACGTTCTGAATTTGGTTTAAGTAAATATAAATTATAAGTTAGGGATGAATTATGGTTCATACGTGTGTTCTTTTTAAAAACATTAAAGGTGCATTTAAGATAAGAGACAATCAATGTAATAATTTATACACTTGTAAACTCGATACTAAATTCACTGCTGAAATTGGAGCCATTTTGGGCTTTTAAATAGGATTGGCGATGGTATAAATAAACCAGCATACAAATTAACTCTACCTGCTCTTTATGAAAGTTAGGTAATATCTGCTGACTTTGTATACCCATGTTACCCGAGATCCGACACCAGTATTCTAGATGTGGCATGATATATGCATTGTAGTATATCTTGCTCCAGTCTTGAGGGAGATGTTTGATTCAAGAGATAAAGCAGTGGGTTACTACCTCATCAGATTGTATTTTATGGCTTAATATATTGTCCATCATGATGACATGTAGTTTTACACTTTTAGACTGTTATATATTCATTCCATTTATCATTACTTTAAAATCATGTTTCTCACGCTGTTATTCTTTCTCGGCTAGCTATAGTCATGTGTTTTTTTTAATTTTGCTGCATTTATCGTCACGCCACTTACTCAATCGTACCAAATCGGTTTTTAATTGAGTGGTAATCTCATCGTGTTGTTTTCAAACATGTTGGTTGTGGATAGCTCAATGTGATGTGGTAAATTATTGATGTACAGCAGAAAGTTTAATGGTCAAAGTAGCTTAAAACCAAATAAGCTTTCATGTTTCATATCTGCTAACCTTTTCCAGCAGTTTTGGATTTTCAAGGTTAGAAACCTTTGTAAAGTCAAGAAATACTGTGCCAGAAAGGTTATTTTGTTATATTGCTTTTAAACAAGTATACACTGTTCTAGTTAGTTAGTCTGGCATCCATGACCTTCACGGACGATTGATTGGCTTGAATGTGGTAAATTCAATGATTCCGTGTAATTTGTAAATTCATTACAAATATGTCTTTCTACTATTTTCAAAAGCGATGATAGATCTGATATCGGTATATAGTTATTCATAAATAAGATCTCCCTTTTGTATTGGTGTTACGTTTGCCAGGTTTAGCCTGTATGGAAAATATCTGTGGAAACACTTATATTGAAGATATGCATAAGTAAATGTCAATCAAATGAGATGAGCGTTTAGCAATTTATCCCATATTATCTAGACATGTAGCTTTTCTGACATCAAATTCGTCTAACTGATTTAAAATGAATTTAAGACCTATTATAGGTATTTTGAAGCACTTCTTTTTGTGAGCTTTCCGATTCACAGGCGTTTCGTTTATATTCACATCGTAATAGTTGAGTGCATTTCCAGCTTTAAGAGGTTCTTGCTGAATAGCCCCGTTGTCGTCGCTAATAGATGTAAATGGCAGATTATTTACAGATTTGCGACTCCAGTTATGGATGTCTTTCCAGAGGTTTCTAAGGTTCTTTTTGTAATAATATTTGATATTTCAGTGAAATAGTTAGTTTACCTCGCCTTTTGTTTCACTGGCTTGATTCTGTTTCTCTATAATTTGTAGCTGTCGGTATATTTTAACTACATAAATGTGTGTTACACATACAATATTATATTGCTTACCTACTTGTAACCTTGACATTGAATAGGAAATATGGCTACTTCATTTTTGAGTTTTTATATCAGTGCACAGTTAAACTGTATACATATTCAAATTACTATTCTAACAGCTGGTACTGTATGCAAACATGGATGTAAATAAGACCAACATCCCTGAAAAAGAAATGTGTCTCCCCTCAGTTTTAATGCAGTTGCCTGCCAAATGGGGATTTCAAATAGAGACCTGTACCCATCGCAAGGCGTTTGAACTGAATGCACACATATTTATTATCATAGCTTCACAAGCTAACCTTTCCCCAGTTGCCTCCTTCAATCTGTTTCTGCTGGATCTTCTACAGCAGTCTTGCAGAAACAAATGTGGATATATATGGCCAAGACATTGTGAAATCTATTCTTGACATGTAAGGAGCTATCCGCAGCACTTTTTTATTTGATGAAAAATGTAGCCTAGGACACATTCAAAGTTTTGCTGGATCACATCGAAAACGTGTAGAAAGGCACAGATCTGGTTGCAAATATACCTTTAAGAGAACTACTTTCAACATTAATCTCCGGATTGAATGATTTAGTCCTGCTGGGCGATGATCACTGGATCAGGTCTGGCTAAACCGTGATGACATGCCGCCATCCTAGGAGGTCCTCTGTTTTTGATCCTACGTGAAATTAAATTGGGAATTATTCAAATTTGAAATCCCATTTTAAAATCAGATTATTCTATTCTTACTCACACCAGGGTTGCAGTAGTCGCCAGTAAAGAAAGACAATCACACCTATGGAGTCACACTATCTCTTGCAATGTCTGAAACTTACTAATGCTCCAGGAGGTGCCAACATAAGCTGAGAGAGGGTCTGTTCACTTTCAAGGAAAGAAGAGACATAGGAGAGAAGAGGGAAAGTAGAATAATTTTGGGATTTTGCTCTCAGATGTTATTAATTTGAAAGAGATAAATCAAGCTTCAATGCATTATTAGTCTTTCTTGTTTGAAATAAAATAATTTCTTCTTGTACGGCAGTTGAAGATGGACTACTGACTCCGTCAGGAATGTCATCCGGTCAAGTGACTATCAGACTCCGCAAATCTGAAGAATTCTTTTCTTTGCATTCCCATTGTTTCAAACCACAAAAAATTGAAATTACTGCTGTTTTGCCAGGAACAGGAGATCATTTGATTCGGAACCCTTCCTCTCAGTCCAGCTTTTGTTTACAGAACCCTCACCATGATGATGGATTTAATATGACTCATCTCTCATCTAAGGCAATTGAGACTTCCCTACTACAAAGAATTCTTGGTCCACATAGTAATTACATATGTCCTTTTGAGGGATCGTCTTTCCGTTGAGAAATGGTGACTTAAATAGGCCTAATTATGGGCATAATCATGAAATGTCAGGCCTTATCCCATCTTACGTTTTTACTGATCCTGGTATTCATTTTCTTCCCTGCAAGGAACAAAGTTCCTCAAGAGAGAATCTCACAGATACTTGCTCTTATAGCTGACTTGATAGATGAAATTATTGTTCATCACCTTGGAACACGATATGCATTACATCGAGTTGATGTTTTAGACATACAGATTCCCTTTGGTTCCCAGTGTTATGGCTATCTGTGCTTGTGGAAAAATCAGAATATAAATCTGACCAGATATAGCAATTTTACATTCTGGAAATTCATTCCTTCCTTCACACACATGCCTAAGATTAAGTCGTGGGTGGGGGTGCTGTCATAGAGGTTTCGAAAATAGTTATGTAATGCCAGTAGTCTTCAATAAGCTTCCTTCCACGTCCTCAATCTATAAATGTAGAATGTTTTCTTAGAATTCATGGGTACATCAACCAAGTAAGGTATTAAGTTACCATATTACAGACAATGTGTTGGTTGTAGCAGTCAAGATTCAACGCTCTGCTTGCAGACTTCTTCCAATTGACAACACTGGAGGAGATCACTCCTAGTCCTAGTATGTCATACCTAAGGCAAAACGTTCTGGCAAACATAATGTCCAAACAGGGTCGACAAGTCTTCACGAAATGGTCTCTATAACAGTCTGTAGCAGATAATCTTTCATCGCCATGGAAGGTCAAATGCACACTCTTTGTAAAGAAGCTGCATAACAAGGTTCTTTTTGTTCTTTCAATTGCAAGACCAGATGGCATGATTAGCGGATGCCTACAAGCGGATGCTTATGCATGTCCACCTTTCAGAATAATTCCTCAAGTTTTCAATAATCAGGACTTCTGAGACATGCATCATCAAGATTTGCCCTTTTTCACTCTAGAAATTTTAGATCATTGATCTCCACGCCTTTGATTTGTTGGTTGACGTTCTGAGTGGATTATCGCTGAGGAGACATAAAAACAATTGCTCAAATCCTGGAACTTCCTCCTTTTCTTAAATTATATATATTCAAAAACCATTTTTAGGCAAGGTTTCCAAATGCATTGCTCAGGCTAGAAGGCAGTTAACCTCTATTTTCACAATCGCGTATGATTGAAGCTGTAGAAAATGAACGAATCTTTTGTCCCCGTTTCCCTGCAGCTGCAGTGTGTCCTCTCTTTCTCTTTTAATAAAATATTAAGTAGCAATCACTAAAAGCTACAGAGAGACAAATATAAGACCTAGTAATAAATAATCCTAATAAAACTGAGTTCGAAATCCCGATGAAATCTAAAATGGATGGAAATAACATATGATGTGGTCAGCGTAAAACGGATGTGTCAACAGCTCTATGTTAATCAAAGAAACGAATAATCCATTGTTTGAATTCTGTAAATGTTGATAACTGTCTATGTCGAAAAATGATTTTAGAGCAAGTATTTTCAAGGAAAAATAATCTCTTATAATAAAACCAATCTGAAGAAAAATTAAACATTCAGCTAAAACTGGTCACAACGAAACACCTTAACTCCAAGTGTTAAGGCAAGAATACAATTATTTCTTAATAAAATCAATATTACATCAGGCTACTGCGCAAAACATATCCGTGGATGTAGGTTAAACTTCTGGATAAACCAGAATTTGAAATAAGTGCTACATGTTATTTTTCACTTTCTCCAAGTATATCCTTGATTTTCACTTAATCAATCTAAGAAAGAATTTTACAAATATGAAAAGTTGTTTACTTTAACTCACGAATCAAGGCCAGGAACTAGTTCAGCTTTAGATACAAAGTTTGTATTATTAGTGGCAACAAAAAACTGATCTGAATTTCTGAAAAATGAATATCTGAAAAATATCAAATGAAGTAAATAAAATTATATTACAATATCATGTAATAGAATTTTAAAAAATAAAACTAACAATCAAACAATTAAATTAAATCAAATATAAATTAAATCAAATAGATATAAGACTAAAAAAATTGTTACTACAATGTACTTACCAGCCATTGTCATGGTATTCATAACACTGATTCAATCAGAGGTCTGCACCAAAAAGAATTTCTATATTTTTCTGCAAAATTTAATTTGATTACAAGTGATTAATTTAGTCCTATTACACCCAGATAAATTATGAAACATTCTATTTCTGAAACACTCTAATTTGATGGAAGCGACTAGATGATATGATTTTGATACTGAGAACAAAATGCATTACATACATTGATAGTTTGTAAAGAAACTTGTGTTTGGACTAGAAAAATACTTCTATTCTCATGTAATGCATATAATATGACCACTTGAACAGGCGTGTGTATAACTGCCTAAATCAAGTTCAAGAGTAAACCAATCAATTTTATGGGTAAACGTCGATCTCCACAATAAACAAGTGAGCCATTCAATAAAAAGCAGGAGTTAAGAAATAGAATAAACCTACTGTTAATTTACGATTTTTCTTATAACTATGACTTTGTACTACAGTTGAGAAGAAACAGGTAGTACGTGTATTATGTTTAATTATAAAAAGCAAATTACTCCACCCCTACAACATTAATATTTGAGTTCCTGTTAATGGTCCACAACAGTACATGTATAACACATGCAACTTTATCATTGTAGTTGTTTGTGTATATGGGGTGATTTCGAATTGCTACATCACTTCTGAATCAGAAATAGAAAGTATTAAAATGCAGGTGCGGTGATATGGGCTTGCATTGATTAAAAATGATCCTGATAATTCAGGCGATACACGTATTTCAACAGTTGTGTATGATCAGCGAATGCAAAAGCTATTGGTGGTCATATAATTTCCTTTAAATGTTGTTGTACAGAATTTAGTTTAAAATTTTGGTAGGAAATTGTTTGAAGCTGATGGATAACTGAGCAAACATGTATTGATTATTATTTACCCTGGATGGAGCTACAATTTATATTGAGGATGCATTTAATACAAACACAAAGAAAACCTAGACGTTTATTGTTGATGCTTCAATAACAAATAGATTAATAATTGACATTTGTTACGGAGCTAATAAACATAAATTTGTTTAAAAATTGAGTAAAATATTTTTTTCTTCAAGAATGCAACAGATTTTGCCAAATTATTTGAATAAATTCAGTATTTTTGGCATTTAAGCTTGGTATTATTATAAGAATAATGTAAAATTTTTAAAATTATTATAACATTTCGGGAGCCATGCCATAATCTTACTTTATTACAATTCAAGTTGTTGCAATGTATGTTAAATCGGTTTAACACTGTCTTACTTATCTTCTAATAACGCGAAATACCGTAATCCTTCCATTTTGCTCCATGTCAAAGAAAAAATAGTTTCTTACTGTTGAAAGTGGAATGTGATTATGTTGGGTTTTCTTAAATTTAGACCTCCAATTATATTTATAATTGGAGGTGGGAAGAATGTCCCTGGACTGGAGACTAGTATCAGTAAATGTATAGCAATAGGAGAATAGGTAGTAAATGCTTCAAATATAATATTAGGTTGACTTCAAAACTGTACGCACGTGTATACGCGTATGCATATAAATACAGAGTTGTCCAACTAAACATTTTCTTAGTATACATTCCTCTTCCTCATTTCTAAGGATTTTGTGAAACATTTGCGTCTAGCAGGTAGCTTATGCCAGCTTTTATTTTGAATTGTCGTTAGTCTAATGAATTCTTATACCGATTTCTTGATATTATAAGCAACATTTGTCTATTGCGCAATTTATAGTTTGAATACATGCCGTTAACGAAACTGTATTCAGTATATAAAGGATATTTTGATGTTTGTTTACAAGTAAATATTTTAATTGTTTTTCTCTTCTGAAAGCAAATGTTAAAGTGCATACTCCCACCCTGTATCATGACACCTTACGTTGTATTGTCCCACAAGCTGTAAAACTTGGTTCACTCATACATTTGTAACTGTATACATGTTCCATTATTAACAAATCTTAATTGTTTTCTTTATTTACTTCGTCAGTATTAGCTTTTGCAAATAGTGCATCATCATAAAATCAATTATAAAGATATGTTCCACTGTTTTATGATGATAATTTGCAGTTACTTTCTTGCTTAAAATGTACAGGCTGGTGGCAGCGATCTGTATCAGCGAACACTATGCATCCCAAACTAGTCATCAATATGTGAAAAACAGGGTATACACTATACTACTGGTGTGTGCGTGTGTGTGTTTATATATGTGTGTCCGTGACCTGTGACTAGTTAGGTATAGGTAAGCTCGCATTCATAATATTTTATTCTGGCAAAAAATGTGTAAGATTTTGCGTATAATCCGCAAATACATCTAAGTGTATTATTGTTATCAACATGTTTCTATTTTAAACCGTTGTACTTCAGACATTGATGAAATGAAAGAAACTCTTCATATGATGACTGACAATGTGGAGCAAGGACGTATTTTCGGACAAGGTATTTACTATTTTTGTCAACCAATGACATCACAATTATACGTAGTTTCAAAAGTAAGCGTTTCGTGTACTACCGTAGTATGTTCATCTATTACAAGCAATTTTGAAAAATTCTGATTAAATATAGTATAAATTCCACTTGGTGCATATCAGCAGAATAATGGGAATTTACCCATAAATTTCAACTTATATAGATGCTAACCACAATACATTTGATATGAGTTATAAACAGTAAGGTCTGGGTGTTTTACAAACCCAATGATAGTTACAGTTTTTGCATTAATTATTTTTTAACAGTAACGTAAAGATTTAAATTATCTCTTATAGACCATCTAGCGTGCTTTTCAGGTCTACTAGTCATAGATCAGAAGCGCTTATGGAATGGTCTGTTATCTGTTGTCCGTCTATCCATCTGTTGATATGATTTGTGTTATTCGGGGGTATCTCGCCCACCTTTGATCCCCACTTGACACTGAGCTCTCACCTGTAGTTCCAAGAAGCTTGTGGCATACCCAGCGGCCATATCCCAAAAAAACGGCCTCGACTGGCCGGCTAACCAGGCTGAGGGTAGCCTACGGTGAGTTAAGTTGTGTGTAACTAGAAGACTGGATTCGACAGCCTACGCGGAAAAACCACCAGCTAGTCAATGGACAGAAATGCGATTCCCAGCAAAGCACCGTGGAGCTCTAATAGTTCGACGAGACACGTAGGACTTCTTGTTCATCAACTGCACTCAACTCCGTCTGCGGCCGTCTCGACATTGTCAAGCTGCTAGACTCAGATAGTTTTGGGCGAGAGAGGGAGGTCGACGAACTGCGCAACCCTTTCTCACTTAAAATAAATCACCGCGCAAGTCTTGTCATCCAACAAAAGATTATTTTATGGCTGTCTAGTTGGTTCCAAATTACTATATAGCTGATCTTTAGTCATTTATGGCTGCCGGAATGGCCTGCTTGAAAATCGTATTATGACTGCTTATCCTAAACGAATGAACTTATCTTGTATCGTCATTTTCTCCATTGTCCATCTGTCTGTTGTTGTCTCTCCAACTGTTCACAGAACGTTGTTATTGCAACGAACCCTAAAATATTAGAAGCATTGCCATGTAAATGTATACATAGATCACATAGTCTAATTGATCCTCTACGAAATTAATGTTCTAGGGACATCCACTATAGCCGCTACAGCAGACATCTTGAAAATCTTGTCAGTAAGTTCTTATCAACATGCCATTTTAGTTTAACACCTCTTATGATAATTACTGTTGATCTGACTTTCAATATGTCCGCCACAGCAGCCATCTTGAACATCATGATATTGCTATTACTCCTGAATATATGGTCATATCACGTAGAAGTTTTGGTGGCTGGGTGGCAAAGTGTCTAATGTGCTCTCCTTTAGTAATCACTCCTTCGCACCTCCGTAGTTTCAAGTCTCCTGTTCAGCCTCTTTGGGTGTGTTAAACAGTTTGCCAATAGTATCTAGCTTGTTGCTTTTCCAGGTTTTTGTTCCAACAGTTACAGTGGCCACAATGTATGTCAGTTTAGGTTATTAAAAATGGCGTTAAACACAAACAACAGCATATAATTTGCATCAGGTGTCTTTTGATGACTTCAAGTCGGTCTTATATGAAACTCTTGCAGATTTGAAGTAAAGTATAGCCACAAGAGGCCATATTGAAAATCTGGTAATCGCTACACCTCCTACATAGATGACGATATCAACATAAATGGTCACTAATTGGCTTCTCATGATGTCTAGTCGGCCCTGAATGAAAATTTTGTCGATCACACATCCAATAAGGCTCCCAGAGTGGCCATTTTACAAATCTTGTTGCTACTACATGGATGGTCATATCAATCTGGGCTTTTCACTAAATAATATTTCATGTTATCTCCTTGGTCTTAAATAAAAGTGCTGCTGATATTTAGTGCAGTAATGCTGCCATGGCAGCCATCTTGAAACTTATCACAAATCCTCCTGAATAGAAAATTATACTGACATGGTGTTTTGGCCCAAAAGACTTATTATGGTTGTCTAGTTGATCCCAAATGAATATGGTGCTAATATGTGGTCTTATATGGCTGCCACAGTGTCCAGCATGAAAATCGTGTTACCACTGCTTCTGCTGATTGAACGATAATATAATCTTAAATCATCTGTTTATGGTGTCTACTATGACCTGAATGGACACGAATATCCCTCTGTATGACCAACATGATGATTATAATTAAAACACTGCTGAATCGGCTGCTCTAAAATGAATGTCTATATCAACATGGAATTTCAACAATAGGCTTCTTTTGATTCCAAGTTGGTTTACAATGATGATATACGTCTCAGACATCTAATATGGCTGTCAACATATTCTTCCTGTCAGTTTTTCATTGAATGGATGCTCAGGATGAGATGGATTTTTGACCAAATGACTTATAATGATGTATACATTGAAATGAACAAACATGATGCCATTCTGACATCCAATATATCCGTCACAGCAGCAAGATAGACAATCATATTATCACCGAATACTATCGGAGATGGTTTCTACACTCATCCGTTTAAAGGTAAACATTATTTATTATTGAGGTGTGGACTGGGACAGTGATAAACTGGTAGATCGTAATAAGGTATTGGGTCATGATCTGCACTGTTCGAAAGTCTGGACTGCATTCATATATTTTCCAGGTAGACACTGAGAAAAAATATTTGTAATGCAGTTCTAATTTTCTTTGTAGACGATTTGCAGAACAAAAGGGGGAAGGTGAGTGATGAAAGCAACCAACCAATCAGTTTGGACAAGATTCATTGACGGTCATCTCAGGTAATCATTAATTATTACACTGTTAAGCATACTTATATTTCCTTCAACTGTGTCTTGATTATAGCCAAGTGTTAATATTGAAGATTGAACAAAAACGAAGTATGTTTATTTTTTTTAAAACATAAACGAGAATACAATATCATGCACACTACATTCAAAGGGTAGATAAAACATCATGTATATTTAATTTGCATTGTTTGTATGTTAGTTTTTTTTTACTATTTTAGTTTTAAAATATGCTATAGATAATTCAACATTCTATGTTGGACTTGACCTTATCAAATATATAATTTTGGTTTCGCTATATTGCAAAACACCATCAAATTATATGGTTAGGTAGTTAACTGTTACAGCTCATTCTAGTCTGGGGATAGAATTTGCTGAGCACTTGTTAAATTTGGCACCATACAAATATGTACAGATATTTAGATCAGACACAAATATATTACAGTATATACCGAAAGCTTGGACATTTTTAGATTGCCGTTTTTGTTTCAATTTCAAGTAATTACCATCATAACTAAGTTATCATCATGGTGATTTTATCAATCATGTATACCAACATAACATTTACAGAATCTGTTTCCCCACAGAAAATCTTGTTTTATATCATCATTCTTCAGTACAATGCATGGAGTGTTTATTTAATATTCCAGTATGTCATATTTATTTGGATGTTTTATTTTGAAAAACATTAGGATGCTGAATAAGACAGTTTTAAGTTGAGTAAAGCTGCTCCCAGATATGAACACAGGAGAAATGCATTTAATTTATCGCATTTGCATTGGTGATACTTTGGTTCTAATTAATTTGGGAAATGGTATCTTATCTGCATTAAAAAATATGTTCCGATGCTCACTATTGTCTTTTTCTGAACTGTGAAAGAATTGTTCACTACTGAATTGTTCACTTTGTGTTCAACATGAGAAACAATTTCTTGATAATTTTGATTCTTTCATGTACATTTTTTTTAATTGAATTACAGAAAACTGCAAATAAAATTGAATGAATTGTATATACAATTAATGTATGGTATAAAATCAAAATTTTAAGATTTGAAAATTTCATCCAATTTTGGTATGCACGTGTTAAAAAAGATCTCATGACACGATTGTTCCTTCGCCGACTATAACGCCAAATAAGCTTTATGGTACTTCTGTATTTTATCTGGAAGATAGCATGAACTTCAACAATTTCAAAAGTGATCATAATCCATGCTTATTAATGCCGTTTTCTTGCGTCTGATTGAAACTGTGCCATTCTTGAAGCCATATTTATATTTATTTGATTTTGATTAGGTTTCAAATAAAGAGTTAATCAGTTGCACACTAGCTCTACGATGTGTGGTATGCACAAATATAAATGAAATAAACTCGTGTCTGATTTGCTTTACAGCACAGAGGCTGTATGTTTGATGTGATTTGGACCAACAATGATAACTATACTTAAATCAATTAAGACTGTAGAGGATTACAAATTGCAAGAACTGAACATACCTTGATGTTAGTTTGCATCTGATTCCTTGTGATTGTCAATACAACTCTACTTCTGATCACATTTTTTTAAAACTTAATAAACAAGAGTATAGGAAGACGATTTGTAATGTATTGTGTTTTATGATGCATGAGATATGTGAATGGTTAATAAGGTGACATTGCATGTAATTGGCCAGTCGTACAGCATCGGAGAATGTATGTTTGACTTGATTTTAATAAAAGGTGGTATGGTGGCCAATATTATGACCTACACATATGTATATGATCTTGCATTAGATATAGAGACTCATTAATTGCTATAGAAACTAATAATTTCAATAGGTTTTTTATAAAATGTGGTAAACAGGCCTATATAATCAAGATCCTTGCTCAATATATATATATATATATATATATATATATATATATATATATATATATATATATATATATATATATATATATATATATATATATATATATGAGTACAATGTATGGACATTAAAGATCATGCACATATTTTGCTGAGCTTGTTAAGAATTTATGACTTGCATTTATGAGCAGATTTAGACCAACCCTGTTTAATAATATTGTATTACCAATGTACAATCGAGTCTTAATTGAACAGATTAGGAATTACAATTTACTGAGATCTTAATATAAATTTTGGAGGTTGCAGAACTATTCAGTTAGCTGAAACACAGTTGCGATAGGGTTCATTGTGGCGCTTGCCTTAAAGTTGAAAAATATTCCCAGGCAATAGGATTTGTCAGGTAGACTTGTTGCATCTTAGTCCTATCCATGTCAATATCATTTCATTGTGGCGCTTGCCTTAAAGTTGAAAAATATTCCCAGGCAATAGGATTTGTCAGGTAGACTTGTTGCATCTTAGTCCTATCCATGTCAATATCATTTGTTTGTTCTTGTAGAAGCTAGGACGACCAGTCTAGCATCACACTGTGGCTGCTGTGAGTGATTATAGTGAGTGTTAGAGCAAATTATAAAGATCTTTTTTATATGATAGTTTCACGTTTTGAATATTTATACAACACACAATACATAGGTTGAATATACACTTTACTGTACATATAAAATAATATTTGGCATCACGGGGGCAAGTTTTGTCACAGCACACTGCACCAGCCCCTTGCTTTATTTTTTGATAGATAGGAATTTCTTAGGCAGAGAGAATGGTGGGAGTTTGTAGGGTTGTGAAGTGTGTCCGACACCTGTATGTGAAGCCTAAATGGCTGATAAACAGACCCTGATAACCGAAGCTCGAGAAGTCTGATCCTGGGGACGCCACGACAAGAAAACATCATCAGAGACGCCATACATACACCGTAGCATGCCGGTATGAAGTATATATGGGCATAATAGTTGAGTATATTTAAGTACTGACACAAATTGGGGTTTTAAAAAGCCAAGTTGTGAATGCATGAAACTTGGCAGTGGCCCAAACAAAGTGAAAGGAGTGCTGTGACTATGACTGTAACAATGGCCCCCAATTTAAAGTAATGTAAGGACATGTATATAATAGCGATTGAAAATGCCTGAAAAAACGTTTAGACTTGCATGATAAACCTGATGATCATGAAAAAATAAATGTATGACTTACTTAAGAGATAGCTTTGCATGTATATATGATACTGAAAAACACAAATAGTACATTGATTTACACAAACAAGAACCAATTAGTGAAGCACACGCTGTGGCATCTGTTGTTCTGCAAGGCTAATTCTATCTGGGTACACCTGAATATATCTACAATATGTATTTGAGGACCATCGACCTAAGGTCTGGATAAGATGGTTTGGAATCCAAGCTTTAGCTGCACTGGTTGTCACGCCCATGCGGAAGGAATGTCCATAATAACAATGTGAATCATAACCTAACCTGGACAAAAGAACCTTAATAGTAGTTATACAGAAGTTCTACTTAAAGCGCGACCATTGTCCATGATAAACAGGATCACAAGGGCGGACTCCAGCTAATATCCGAATACGATGGAAGTTCTTCATCACCCGGTATGGGCATATAAAGACATCCTAATTCATAACATTAATACTGACATCCACTCCTTGACGGAAATTATCAGGCATAGATGCCCTAAGATGCAGAATGAATAGGCGTTTATCCATCTGGAATATTATGTCTGACATACACAGATTGTTTGTTGCAGGATATTGGGCTACCTGAATAGTAAATGTTCCACAGTTTATAGTAAGAGTTTAGTGAACTCATTCAGCCATTAGTGTCCAGACATTGTCATGTTACACAATATATCATATGTAATAGGAAGACGTTTCGGTCTGTAGTCCCATTGTACCTTTCAATATATTCTGTAGTGTAAGTAAGGAGCTAATATTAGTTAATGGTGTGTGGTCACCAAGATATAAGTATGCATGCTGAATACCAGCTAGATAATGTTTTCATAGTTTTGATATTGTGAGGTGCAGCATCTGTGTACAATGCAAACAAAGCAGCTCGAGGTGTACTCGTTCACAACTGGTAGCAAACTAGATCCTGGAATCCACAATCCTACCATTAGCCGGAAAGACCTTCCTTTTTGGAAGCCTATTGAACAAGCACATCATGTACCCATGGTCAAAGAAGAGTCCTGCAAGAAATTATGGTAGGCTCTAGGTGAGCGGTAATCTTACTGGAAGAGGGCGCTAGCATGGTTGTTTCGCTGCTGTGGGCACAAGCTACCGAAATTGTGTAATCATTGAGCATGTTCTAACGCATGTTGCTGGATAACATGACCACCGACAGGACTTCGTCAACAGGTATCGCATAATGCTACGTTTGTGAGAATCTCGTGTTCTCATCCCCGTGCCTAGCAACAGAACACCAAGGGAAGAATGTATTGTAAAATGGTCACATCTTCAATGAACTCATATGACGTGAAGTGCTCTCCATGGAGCCCATATGAAGTAATATGCCTGCTCTGGACGGCTGTATCTATATGTGCACCGATGATACCTGAAAGCAGAAGTAATTGGAAAGCAGAACCAATCAGTAGAACGTGTTGTGGTATGTGTAGAAATATTGATGTCAGATCTGAATTACAATCTAGAAATTATATGGCTCATGTGTGTGTATTTCTAGAAAGACGTCCAACTGGCACCTTAGAACGAGAACAAGACTGTCTAATAGACCGATGCACGTACATTGTAGGGAAGGAAGAAACAAGATATATTACTGAATTATTTCCATAACAGTATCCCTGGAAGAAAAAATTGGGAAGTGTGTAGAGTTGTGACATGACCCGTATGTAGAAACACGAAGGGCTGAACGAAGGTTATATAGAGGCACAAATAACCTAAACTCTACAAGTCCCATAACAAGCATTCCCATCATAACAAACATCAACCAATTTATGGTTCAGGAAGATGTATTTCTTAAACGAAATCCGACAAAACCCACCTATGACCTGAACTAGATAGTCTGATAGAACCTGCTTAGCACACTCTGTTGCTGCTCCAATTCTAAAATTATGAGTCTTGAATAACTGAGAATTTAAACCACACAGCGAAAGCGGAGGGGGCGGGGGGAGGGCATGAAAAACTTGTGTTGTAGCACACTGCACCACCTGAGGATAGAATTGTTTCCATAAGAATACCTCAGGAAGAGAGATGCTGAGAAATTTGTAGGGTTATGAAGTTCTGACATCTGTATGTGGAGCCACAAGGGGCTGATGCAAGATATCTCCATAGAAACTTAACAAGTCATTCCTGAGGATTGCTACAACAAACATCAGCCGATATTCCATACATCCACCGTAGAAAGAGGGTATAAAATATATGTGGACATAGTAGTTGAGTACATTTAAGTACTGACACAAATTGGTGTTCAAAAGCGAACTTGTGAATGCTTGAAACTTGCCAAAGGTTCATGATAAATGAAGGGAACCATGTGACTGGAAGATGCGACTGTAACGAAGTCCCCCCTTGGGTAGTGGATTCCATGCATGACATTGAAGAGAAAAAGGGTACCCTTGGAGTGTTATAATGCGTGAATTGAACAACTAAATGATTGTCACTTATCTGAGCCTGAGAATTAATTTGTTTAATTTGTTTTATTTTATTTTAAAGATTAGTAGTCTGCTAACTGTGTGTGGTATTGTTCATGAAGCGAATGCAGATGTTTAGAATAAGAAAAAAATTAGCTGGATCAGGAATATTGTTCAGTGTGTGAGCATCGCCAAATGCCAAAACATTGCTATATATGGTAGATAGTGCATACTGCTTTGCAAAAAATACAAAATGAACAACTACCAAGCTGGCACTTCAAAAACCAAAGGTGCTGTGGAGTTTTAACATTGTGAAGTCGATGTATTTATCCAGCCGTGCACGCAAGCTTCTATCGAACATGGAATGAGCGCTTTATAGTAAATTTAAACAATATTACTCCGTCTATTAATGTCGGTAGTTCTGAGATTTCATCTGCATAGACTGGGTTGGAAATCTGGTACATTTTGTACATCCGGGCATTTTCAATGTGTAATTTGGAGGTCGAGGCGAAAACAGACATTATTTCTCTAGGTGACCTCGCGATATGGCGGAAAGTAGGGCGCTATACCAGTGACGTCATCCTGGAAGACTGTAGTGTCTTGAATTTGCTAGCAAGGATTCGGACATACTCTCTCCATGAACGGCATGGATTCCGCAGCGTATCCATTGCTTGTTTTCATCAAATTGGCTCAAATGCCAAACGATTCTGAGGTTATGTTGCGACCGATACAAAACGAACGGAAGGTCATGTTGTCTTCATATAGCACTGCATTATGTCAAAGATATGTTAATCACAAAGCAACGATTCTGCATGCCTAATACATTGCGTGTCTGGTAGATCCATGCCCCTTTTGTGCTAATATTCAAAGATTCCATCAAGGAGTGAAACCTTTCATCTAACGTAGCCACCATACTGTACAATAACACCAGCGTGTAACTGTCAAATCAGTATGCTCATTCTCTGTTGAATGTGTTTTGGTTGCACAAGAGCGAATTCGTTCTGAGAATTCTAAGTTCTATACAAATGTTGCTACTTCAGCACCAGAAAATAAACAAAATACATGCTTCTTCCAGAAGGTCGTTGTCTGAGCAGGGGCAGAAACTAACTCTGTAGTAGTGTGAATTCATATTTGGCCGTTGGTGGGCTAAATGTTGCTTGATAACTCCCATGTCCGACATGTTGCGATCCTTTGATGTACCAACTACTTGTTGGTCACGTGACGATGCTGTTGAAGACGTGCTTCAACTGTTTCGTTACGTGATGATGCTCTTGAACGCAATGAAATAAAAAAGAAGAAAAACCGCACATTATCACTGAAAAGCTGAAGATATATCTTTACAACTCAAAGTGAGACATTGATATTCTTCACAGCTAACTGTTTAACCAATTATTGATGCAGTCCATTTTTTTTCCGCCAAAGTTGAAGTTTTTTGTTACAATGTTGACGCCCGGTTAACTTCTGTATTGAGAGCGCTTCGTAAACAATTAACAACAGTACGTTTAGATCCACGAGAAGCCATTGTGGGGTGAATATAACCATATGATCCCCAAAAAAAGGAAAGCAACATTTGATATCAAGAAACATAAGATTATATGTTCTTTTCGCAGATAATTTAAGTGCAGCATCAACGCTGAAAAGCATAATTTCTGCTGGCATCCAAGCTGCTTTGAGTGAAAAAGTGAAAACAACCAATGTCGCTTATTTAAAAGTATTAATATATTTCTCTAATATATAGAGTGAAATAATTAAACCTAACGTTTAGTCTAGTGAATGAAATTCTAAATTCATAAATGTTTTATCACTTTAAAAAGCTTAGAGTAACCTCAATGAGTTCCAAACTATTTAGCATGATTGTCGTGTACCGATGTGTCAATAATAAAGAAATTACTATGGTACAATCCCAAAATGTCTTTAAATGAATTCACAGTAATTCCAATATAGCTATACACCCAAATGTCTTTGCATGAATTCATAGTAATTCGAAAAGCTATTACAGTGTATATATCAAATTAGTCTTTCCATTTATGTTAGTGTACTGCAATCCCATCAAATAATTAAATGAGATAAATTACTCAATCCTCTCAATAGTACTCTTTAAAGACAGAGTATTACTTTGAATGTCAATTTCTAAGAAATAATTATCTTATATATAATGCTTATATGCAATAGCGAAAATGCAAAATTAGGCTTTTAATGAATTATCTTGGCATTTTAAATCAGTTTCCATATAGTCAAACGTCACAAGGTTTACATTAGCTGAGCACGAAATTAGGTCGTATGGCATTTTTCCAGAACTCGTGTCCATGTTGGACCTAGTGATGCTTTACTTGTACTTATAGCACATATTAAACTCCGAACATATGATTTTATCAGTTTACACATTTGATACACGGCTCATCTTAAAGAACAAAACCCATTCATATGACATTAGCATTAAAATGTCATTACCTAGATGACTATTACAAATGCTATTATTATGAAAATAATACAAGTAGTAAATATACATAACAATTTTCATTTCAGTATTTGGGGAATTTGTATAGTATAATCTAACGTTTCTAAATCCCTCATCAATCATAATTTTCGATGCAGTATGTTTTCTTGTTCCTAAGTCTTTATATCTATATTTGTATTTACAGTTTATTATTATAGTATACAACGCAATGCAATACAGAACAGAACATTACAAACAATACATTTGCGTCGTACAATCCAAACACAATACTTTACGATGCCATACAGAACCATCCAATACAATGCAATATTATACCATACTATATAATATAGTATTGAACAACACAATACATCACAATATAATACAATACAACGCAATGAAATACAATAATACAGAATAAATACACCAACATACAATACAATACATAACATTTTTCTAAGATGCAAGCTCGAACATTACCATCCGATTAGCCGTCATCGGTGTGTCTTTGGGCATGGCACTTTACCACAATTGTCGTAACACAAGGTGTCGCCAACTTGTGTTGTTTTGTTGTAAAATACCAAATCCAGTCGTATTAATACGGATTTTCATCCAGAATGATGGGATGTCTTTAAGTGGAATAAGTGTGATATATATATATATATATATATATATATATATATATATATATATATATATATATATATATATATATATATATATATATATATATATATATATATATTGTGTTGATAATGACAGTGAACCGGCAATATGAATATAAATAGTGCATTAACTCTTTTTAGTTTGAATTGGAAGATCATGCACACTGGTACACAACAAACGTATTGTTAACGATGTTTATCAAATATATCTGTCTTTGGTATTTTACATTAGAAAGCATTTGTGTTCTTGCCAATTAGCAGATTCTGGTCATAAACTGTGGTTTTCAAAGACCTAAATAGCAAGTAAACAGCTGCATATAACTTCATTAACTGTTTCTAATGTAATCACCTCTTGGAAAAGGTTCACCTTGTAAAGTGTCCAGAACCATTATTGTGTTCGACATTGAAATTAAATGACAAACTCCTTTTGAAATGGACCGCTACGTGGCCTAGAGGTTAGCGAATTCCCCTCAGATGCGGAAATTGAGGGTTCTTTATTTACATATAGTTCAGATGCCTCTTCATTATAAAGTTGGTATTCCAATGTTTATAATCAGTTTTAATATACACTTCCACATTCTTTATATTTCTAATAACATTATACTCAACAATGTTAATAAAGTTATGTTGTAAATTGGAGTGATAATCGATTATAAATGTATCGTATGATTAACTATTTCAAATGAGTACGCTTTGAAATCAATGATATTAATATGAATAGAAAACTTTTATAATTACCAAATATATCCATGAACCATGAATCATGGTTTCTATTTGAGGATATGTTCATCTCACGGATATCTTCAGGTTTGGAGCTGTTATTGGAGATCTAGCTGTCAACATGTATTTATTGTCACCAGTATTTGTGATTGGAATTCTATGTCAAGGTATCGTTATGTTCGCGCAAACAAATCTGGAATGGATATGATCCCATGACCACAAAACTTGCATGATATATTTAGATATTAACAGCTTATATTAATGAGCAATGATGTAGCACACACATGTTGATGGATTCGAATGGATTGATCGCGTACACATGGAAAAATATAACAATACCTGCAATACCCAATACATATTTAAAGTTGACGTTGAGTACCCGAACAATCTTTACAGCAGACACAAGAAGTTAATTATATACTTCATCTATAAAACCTAATTATATTAACTGTAAAGGGTGTATTTGTGATATCTGTCTCATTTGGAGTTAAAATGATAACACTCGTTTGTCGTTTGTGTGATTTTTTGTGAGATGCAAGGGTACGAAATAAACCAGACTCTAAGGGTATAATCTGTCCAAATTATATTCAATCTCTGGTCTTTCACTTGCGTAAAAGGCAAGTGTTCTTTATCTTCTTAACTCTTTCTGCTCGAGATGGTGATCATCTCAAGAACTAGAAAGGAATGCAAGAAGCTTTTTCTTAGGGGGGGATGGGTTATAATACTCGTGAAGTACGGGAATTATCCACCGCGATCGATCACACACTCACTGACTGGCTCATGCCAAACACGCATACTGGTACACGAAACGAGTCCCGAGTCATATACTCCCTCCCTACATGTAAATGTCTCCTGACATTTAGCAAAGGTTAGCTTGCCGCATAAAAAGTAGAATAACAATAACCATTCGGAACTATCCTTCAAGTCTTTTTAAACAAATAAAACAAATTATTAATTATTTCTATGAAATGATTACAAAAACAGAACTTAATTTTACTCTCCCTGCAGACAATACATAAACCCCTGAAGTTGGGACAACTAATCATTTACAATAATTATTGAATTGTCATCCTCAAGTATCTTGCTGTATTTAATTTACATTGCAGTATTTTATTTACATGAAAATGGCTCGTCTGCATCGCTCCAGCTGTATACTGCAATAAAACAAGCCTGAAATCAATGTATAGATATCAGTAATTCACATGTTTTTGTTGTAGGATTTAACGCCATTTTTCAGCACACTATAGGCTATGCATGGAGGCCATTATTAATGAAAACCCTCGGAAAAAACCACCGACCAACGCGAAGCTACTGGCAAGTCTTCTCGCATACACACATTGGCCAAATCTGAGACTTGAACCCCATGCAGACAGGTGAGATGGCAGTGATCCGTAACGGAGAACGCTTTAGACCACTCGGCCACTCGGAGCCTCACATGTAGTAAACTGTTTCTATTTCTGGTTGAACTCTTCAGCGGTTGCTTGCATGGGTCTTTCTGTTGTGACATGTGGCGCCGGTGGGCTCAAGCTCAACCTAACACTGGCGGTCTGGGTCTCCCTTTAATATGGCTGTGCCTGGAACTGACCTTTCGGTGGAACCGAAATGAGTACTCTCACGCGACACGTGAGAGGGAGTGTAACATAATCGAGCTGATACCCTTTGAGACTAGGCAGGGTTTTAATAAATAACAAACACGTTCGTGAGTGACAATGAAAATGTATTAAACACTCACACTAATGACAAGAGAATAACAAACACCAAGGCAAATAATATGAATATAAAACAAGTAGGAAATTGGATTTGACTACTATGTCAAACTCATGTAGTCAAATACTTGTTTCAAACTTCATGTAGTCATATACTTGTTGCAAACTTCATGTAGTCGGACACTACTGTCATTACAAAATACATGTAGTCAGACACTACTGTCATTACAAAATAACATGTAGTCAAACACTACTGTTATTACAAAATAACATAGTCAAACACTACTGTTATTACAAAATAACATGTAGTCAAACACTACTGCTATTACAAAATACGTGTAGTCAAACACTACTGTTATCACAAATACGTGTAGTCAAACACTACTGTTATCACAAAGTCGATATCACCACATGTGTATCTCAGTGTTGACTCGGCCTGCTTTCCGGCACGGTCACTCTACCCTCCAGACTTGTACCTACACGTTGGCACTGAACTGGTGGTTTTAACCTCGTAATGGTGCACCAGACATCCTCATATTCACAAGGTCATCCGGCTATTCATACCCAGTGAGCTGAATATGGAGACAAAAAACTTTCCCAATAGTCTGCTTTAAATGTAACTGCTTTCATTGTAACTACTTTAAAATATACGACGGTTACGTATGGGATAATATAACCCGACTAAAATGTGATGTAGGAATTGTATGCAATTAAAATAAAAATACGTTAAACAAAGACATTAATACATGCATAGTATGTTTTTAACATTAGTCATAGTAGCGACCAGATAAAATTATCATCTCGCTACCAAATTGCATAGGTCATACCCTCTTAATAAATTGAATTCCAACTATGCTAAAATAGCGCAACCACATAATACAACAATGAACGTTTTTCACGAAACTTAATATTAGTTGTAAACAACGAAAAGAGTTGATTAAAAAACATACAACTCACCCAACTCTTTGGCTCAAACTAAGTTAAAATGGCACCTGGCCTGACAGCTAAATACATTTAGAGCTTCTCTATAGTGGCTGTGCCCTTCAAGATTTGTTTACGATATATATTGTCGTGCGCATTAATACATAGCATGCACGTGCTACGCGAGCAATGGAGGCGTCGCGTTATACAAACAAAAATCATATTTATAGAAAATATTACGGCGCGCGAAACAAGACATCTTGATAATAATAAAAAGTATGGTGTTCTAACTGGGCCATATCGGGCATTTCGTAACAGGGCGCAATAAAAGGATTCGTGGGTTCATTTAAACTACTGCCATATTGCCTAAACCTACTTGTTTGAAAGTTTACACTTTCAAGAGGCTGGCTAATATGGGGATCTATACTAGATGGTGATCTACTATCAGGTCAGTTCGTGTAGACTGTTCACCTAATTGAACATTATCTCTCCTGGCCCAACCGTGTCGTCTTTGTGGTATATCATCGCGGTCGGAGTCCGAACCAGAACTCGAAGATTCAAGCACGATTAGAAAGTGGTAGCCTTTGGTACACCTGGTGTCTTCCGAAACTGTTTAATGGGGACTTGATGAAATGGAAGGTAGTCAAAGCGTAAAAGCATATTACGATGCTTACCTTGTAGACAGATATCTACGTTTGGGATTGATATCACCAAATATACATCGTTGGGCCACTTATCGGCTAATCTTTCCTTCCCTTTCAGCCCAACCTTGCTCACTAAGACTCAATCCCTTACTTCAAGTTTGGACTCTCTGACCGTTTTATCGTACTGGATCTTGTTCTTAGCATGGCTATTGCTCGACTCCCTCGCCGCTGCCGTGTAAGCAAACTGGAGATGGTCTTTCAGTTTTTCTACGTAAGCGTTAGGCGCATGTTTATAAGCAAGTTTTTAGACTGTCAATTGTGTCTTCATATTCACAGATAACAAAACACTGGACTTATGTTGTTTTTATAGTTCACTGAACCCATTATTTCCACCTCTAATTCCCAATTTGTATTAAATGCCAAAAGCTCCCAATTTCTTCCAAACGTTTTTGCTGTTTGTATTCCATTTTAGCTAGTCTCGTCTTGATATAACGATATGTTTTAACATTAAGAGACAAACTACGGTTTCGGAACTGACCATTATAGTGTAAACGAATTTGTATTTTGCGATGTGAGAAGAATGTCTGCATTACTTAGCATTATTGTTAAGCTAAATATGTCCTTTTTCTCTCTAGTAACACCTGGTTAAATTGCAATGACTAATACCTAATGACGCATTCCTCTTAACGAGTTAATAATCTCTAACAAAACCAACTTAATTTGGTTTGGTATGCTGGTAGTAAACATAATGACTTAACAATCAAGCCTACGACCAACATAAAGTGTTCTTATATTATCGTATAAGGCCAATTAATGTGGTCTTGTATATTGGCATTACGTCTAATGAGTTGATATTTAAATGTAAGGCGAGCTTGATTTTGTTTGCATATTGGTATTAATATTAACCATTTACCCCATAGACTTTGTTACTGTGAAGGCAGTTGATTTACATGTACCCAAGCCACATTGAAGTGTGTTATAAATAGTATACCTGTTGCCTATTAGGCTACACATCCATGGGCCTGCCAGCTACTGTAGATGTATCGCAGTCTAGTATATATTAAATTTTAGATCTATTTTAAATTCAGCATCTATTTTAACTATTTTTCCTTTTTGATATTCATCTATGATCTGCAGAGAGCATTCAGAGTAAATTACGATCATTATAGTTGTGCATTTATTTTTCATGGAAGAATTTGTATATGCTTTAAACTCTTGAAGGAAATCATTCACTATCACGCCAGTGAATCAGCGTGACAAACTGTATCTGACATTTGTAACCTTGAAATATACCTGTACTTTGTTTATATCTACATAACGAAATCATCTGAACTTGAGAAATTATCAATGCTCCATCATAATTAGAATCGATATCTGAGCTATTAAACATTTCACAGTCATTCGAATCATCCAATTTTGCGAAAGTGGCCTCTATTTCTGCCTACTTTGAACATTTGAACAGTAGGCTATGACTAGACGTTAAATAATAACCATGTAATATTACTTAATGGTTGTTTACGTCAATTCCTTATAATCTACTAGGGGCTTTTTCATGAATGTGGTGATAAAAAAACCAATTAAAAATGGATGATGTTTACATTAGTCATTCAAACACGCTTCCATGTGGATAGTGCAGTCATCAAACACTCTTGCATGCGAATCTAGTAGAGGCGTTCACTAGCTAATCCATGACGATGGCGTAGAGGCGTCAAAAAAGGTTTACACGAGGTGTAAGGTTAGCAAGTTAAAATGTACTCATATGACTAACTTGATGTAGTCTTGTCTATTGGCATTAAGCTTTATGAGTTAACAATCACTCATAAGACCAACTTGCAAACTGACAGTATACATAATGAGTTAAAAATTACTTATACGACCATCTTGATGTAGTTTTTTATTGGCAGTAAGCTTAATAAGTTAACAATCATAAGACCAATTTGATGTAGTTTTGTATCGGTATTAAGCTTATTGGGTTAACGATCAAAAGACCAACTAGATGTTGTTTTGTATTGACCGTGACTTTACTTATTTAACTATCATTCATAATACCATATTGATGTAGTTTTGTATTGGCAGTAAGCTTAATGAGTTAACAATCATAAGACCAACTTGATCTAGTTTTGTATCGGCATTAAGCTTAATACGTTAACAATCATAAGACCAACTAGATGTTGTTTTGTATTGACCGTGACTTTACTTATTTAACTATCATTCATAATACCATATTGATGTAGTTTTGTATTGGCAGTAAGCGTAAATATTTAAACATCATAAGACCAACTTGATATTGTTTCTTACTGGCATTAAACTTATGAAGCTGAAAAATCACTCATAAGACCAACTTGATGTAGTCTTGTATTGACATTAAATTTAATGAGGTAACAATCATAAGACCAACTTGATGAAGTTTTGTATTCTCATTAAGCTTATATATTAACGATTACTTACGAGACCAACTTGGTGTTGTCTGGTATTGGCATTAAGTTTAATAAAGTAGCAATCACTCATACAATCAGCTTGACGTATTCTTGATGTATGCTGGTATACTGGCATTACGCCTATTAAGTTAGCATTCACTTCTAAGACCATCTTGATGTATTCTTGTATACGTGCATTACGCCTATTACGTTAACATTCACTTCTAAGACCATCTCGATGTATTCCTTTATACTGGGAGTACACATATTAAATTAACATTCACTTCTAAGACCATCTTGATGTATTCTTGTATACTGGCATTACGCCTATTACGTTAACATTCACTTCTAAGAGCATCTTGATGCATTCTTGTATACTGGCATTACACTTATTAAGTTAACATTCACTTCTAAGACCATCATGATGCATGCTGGTATACTGGCATTACACCTATTACGTTAACATTCACTTCTAAGACCATCTTGATGTATTCTTGTATAATGGCACTACACCTATTAAGTTAACATTCACTTCTAAGACCATCTTGATGCATGCTGGTATACTGGCATTACACCTATTACGTTAACATTCACTTCTAAGACCATCTTGATGTATGCTGGTATACTGGCATTACACCTATTAAGTTAACATTCACTTCTAAGACCATATTGATGCATGCTGGTATACTGGCATTACGCCTATAAAGTTAGCATTCACTTCTAAGACCATCTTGATGTATGCTGGTATACTGGCATTACACCTATTACGTTAACATTCACTTCTAAGACCATCTTGATGTATTTTTGTATACTGGCATTACACCTATTAAGTTAACATTCACTTCTAAGACCATCTTGATGTATGCTGGTATACTGGCATTACGAATATTAAGTTAACATTCACTTCTAAGACCATCTTGATGTATGCTGGTATACTGGCATTACATCTATTGAGTTAATATTCACTTCTAAGACCATCTTGATGCATTCTTGCATACTGGCATTACACCTATTGAGTTAATATTCACTTCTAAGACCATCTTGATGCATTCTTGTATACTGGCATTACAGCTATTAAGTTAACATTCACTTCTAAGACCATCTTGATTTCGTTTTGTATATATACTGGTATATATGGTATTGATGTATTTACAGAGATGAGCTATGGAACCGAGTTTGTGTTCACAGGTGGAATAGCAGGATTACTTTATTAAAATTGGCAAAGTCTTGTGTCTACTCATGGAACGCGTCCAACAGAATAAACGAGTAATGCTGTTCGATCTGAATAACAGGATATATGCTTAATTTTTAATTTACAAACGTACATATTTCATATTTGTATATGGCAAGGAACTATCACAGTATTTATGCCTATTTATTCAGAGTGTACAATTAAAATATTTACTGATCAGAGAAAAGATGAAAAGAAAGAAAACCATTACATTTCAAATTAATATGAATAGATCATTAAAGACATTATGAACCAAATAAGGAACAGAAAACGACCAGAAGAGGAATAGTTATGTCTCTGAATTGTATTACTTTACTACAAAAATGCTTCAATGCCTGTGTCAAGTTAGTGTTAGTATTATTATGTACGTTTACGTATGCGTCGACTCCATGCTGTAAACTGCGAAGATCCAGATCTGCCATTGTATTATGCACCATTAGACTTGTGTGCAGGCAGTTTGGTAGGATTGATTCAGTCAAATAAATAACATAGACTCTGATGTTTTTCAATCATTATGGAATGGCAGGTGAGAATCTTTATTGTATGCAGTTAGACCTGACTTAAATACAAATGCATATGGTGCATGCATTGTTTTATGTCTGTACGTAGTATCAAGAATGTATATTATTCAATTATTGATTTATTCCAGGTACGCCATCTATCTCCGGATATATAATCTGTCCATGTTTCTGGTTGTTGAATGTCTTCATACTACTGACTGATGACGATAGCAGGAGGATTTACATCATATTACTGGGCCTGGGAAAACCCCAATGCTATCCGAATGTTTATTTTGTATATTTTTTTTCAGTATGATAACTAAAGAGCTATGAAAACCATGCTACAACATTTAAACAAATTGATGTAAATTTATGTTACCTTAATGGTAGCATAACAGTAGGTCAGATCTGTAAACAAATTTGATCATAAAAGCAAACAAAGAAATGTGAAGAACAGAAGATATGACAGTACATTAGAATACATATTCTGTACAAATATTTAGTATTGATTTTAACGTTTACAGTATTTTTATAACGCTTATTTTGTTAACGCACGTGGCTAAAGAATGATGATTATGTGCCTGCTGTATATGTCCATGGCTTCACATCTACTTTAATTTGGATTGGTTTGGTTTGGTTTACTTTGTATGGATTGGTTTCTTTTAATTTGTATGGTCTACCTTAGTTTATATTGGTTTGGTTTTGGTTTGTTTGGATGGATTGGCTTCGTTAAATTTGTCTGGTTTGCTTTACTTTATTTATATTGGTTTTATTCAGTTTGTATTCGATTAGTGTTTTATTAAACAGTACCAGAAGTTGGTCATTTAGTGCCAAGTCAGTTGAAATATAGTTCTAGCATATATCATGGTAGCTGACCTGGGTTGATTTGAGAGTAAGATTCGAAACTAAACGGTTTCAGTTGCAAGTCAGGTACATTAACCATAGATCCTCTGCAGCTCCTGAAACTATGAGTTACCTCTCATGACATGATGTAGGGTCATTGAGTCGGTTTTACATCCAATGTCTGCAAGACTGGTACACCGAGACAATGTGGCTTCTGCCTCCATTAGTCACCTTTTACTTGTAGACAAAAGAAATTTGGTTGGCATGTTTATTGGGGCCCTGATTAGACTGTATACCATTATCGAAGCCTAGCAATTTGTGTAACAGTTTTGAACTTTTTGCCTTAGATTGAGTGGGAATATATATATTTTGCAAACACAGTTCTGGACTCAAAATGACAAAATGGTCCTTGTTATTGGTTTGGCTATCTAGCCAGGATAATAATTATTGTAGATGATCTTTCCATACTTGGATAACAACTAGTTCCTGATACGTAAAAGTACTTCAGAAGTATTATCACAAGTCGTGCTAATACTACTAGTAAACATCACATGATCCAACGAGGACACGAGTTCCTGTGAATGAAAAGTATATGCTTTTTTAAAGAAAGGACCCTGACTTTTGTTTTGTCTGTCTAGAATTGAATCGTCTCATGTGTATATTGTAAAGATCATTTCGATTAATTTAAACTGTGTATTGCAATTTTCGAGTGTTAGCTTTCCATATACAGTGAAACCTCGTTAATTCATACATTTTCGGTCCCAATTAATACGTCTGTAATAATGCGTTTTTTTATAATTGAATCATCTGTATTTTTTATACAATGTCATAATGTTATATGCATTAACGTGTATTTTATATGTGTGTTATGTATATTAAACTTGTATTGTTTGTTACTTAGTATTTTTATATTATTTTAGTTCAATATATGCTATTGATAATGTAACATTATATTTTTGACTTGACCTTCTCTGCAATCCAGTTCATTTTATATTTGACCAAAACTATTGATTGTTTTTCATTTTGAAAACAACTCTTACATAGTTAAAATATATTTTTTTATTTGGATCAGAGTCGAGGTTATTGGACTTCCACTCTAAGTTTACGTGGCCTTCCTAACATAATCGACATTTTACATTATTAGTTTAGCATTATGCTTCTAATTATAACTAAGACTGTATTTTGTAAACATTAAGAGTCCTCTTGAATGTTATTTTATAAAGAAAATGCTAACTGTAACCTGTGGTTAACCAGATTACTATATAATGTTGCTATTGGAAAAATTATTTATTCTTGCTGTAAGATCTCAGCATCATCAATTGTATTGATGTTGTGTCCAAATTTCCATTTGGGCTGGAATTGTATTTATTCAGATTATTTATTTCCAGTGATTGTGCAAATTCAAACTGCTCGCTCTTCAAGCAAAACATTCTTGGAAATGTAATCTTGAATTATAGTGAAATTTCACAAAAAAGGATTATTTCTTGGATTTTGTTATTGTGATTCAACGAAAGAATGTTGATACAAAAACACCGTATGCCTCACATCCACATTTAACATGATTAACGTTAAGTCGTTAATGGATTTCCAATTAAGTTCATACATAACTTAATTTATTAGAACTTGTGTCCTTAATTCTAGGGATTAAAATCGTAATACTACAAGTTCCTCTTTTCACATCTACACTTTTTATTCTAGGGAAAAAACGTATATGTTGACTATTACAAAACTTGTTCCTTCCCACTCTTTTCTATTACATAATTGAAGATTATATAATCATAATAGATAGTTATACATTCATATCCAATAATAAATTACTCAGTAATCTAATGACTTGTGTTAATTGTGATTGTTACTTACAATTAGTAAACAAGAAAGAGACCTAATGATATACATAATTTACTAACAATAAAGTATATGTCTAAAGTGTGTTGCAAGTGTGTTTATTCAATCATTAATACCCTTTTCGGCGCGTAGGCAAAACAGATATTGTTGATACAGTCTCTTCTTACAATACTATCACGCTACATAAAGTTTTTCCACACATATGATTTCGTCATCGATTTATAACTCTAACATACAATTAGAATTTACCAATCAGAGATTGATTAATTGACACACCTCCAAATTAACTTATGGCGACTCTGTGTTATACGACTGTGTCTTTGTTTACAATTCTTCGAATTTTCTAAATTTTTGACAAATTAGTTCCTGATTATCGAGGTATGTTTGATAGTAATGTTTGCACTTTGGTTGCCGATTTTGATTTCCGGATACGACATGTGATTTTCTAGATTAACTGAACAAATTAACATTTAGGAATTTCGTTCCAGTTGAATTATATTCTTATAGCGAGGTTTCCGTTAAATGGAGTCCGGGCTAGATATGCTCCGCTGTAACTAAACTATTGCACGGAATTGGGTATTCTAAGTAGTATTGTTTGTCTTGAAAGAGTCATTGTGAGGATTGATTCATTTATTTTTTGGATAATCATTCGTTGGACATACGGTGCTCTAACATTCCTCTGAAAAGATATTTGGGTTAATAGTTGTGCCAAATTACTATGAATTTCTTCAAAAGACATTTGGATTAATAAATGTATTAAAACCATGAATTCATTTAAACACAATCTGCGATTGAAACCTAGTGATGTTTCAAAATCTTTGGTTCATCGGTACAATTCAGACATTAAGAATACATTTAGAACTTACTCGAATAACTAGGAGCTATTGTGATTGATCAACTACTTAGGATATAAGTTATTCATTCACCAAACAAAAATTCTTTCACTTTGTCATAAGGGACATAATATTTTAAATTTGACAAGACTTATTCGTTATCACTCTTTCTTATTATTTATTTTAAGACCTAAAGTCTTGATACTAAAGCTATATTAATATATACAATCTGAAGAAAATGAAGGTAAAGTAAAGTTAAAATAAGACCAGGCAATACACTGCAAGATAGTGTAAGGACAAAAAATAAAAATAGTACGTTTCAAAACTGTACTTGGTATGAAGAAGTTAACGACAATTCTGTCATATAGATCAATGTACCATTAAAACAGATAATGACAGTTTTCATACAGAAAAATGAACACATACAACAGTTACTTACAGCTATGTTATATATTTATATAGTATTAAAGCAGTTAATGGCTGTTGTGATACAGATCGATGTACTCTTAAAATTTAAACCTTATGTTTTTTTTTATTTAACATACCTACAAATTTTACTTTGTATTAACTTCCACCAAGGAGAGATCGTAGCCAGTTATTTTTCCAGCAGGTGGCGACACATACAAATCCGGTCCCGATATTTGATTTGGAGTTTAACGTTAGCCAGAACAATATATTGTTGATCAATGGAGCGGTACATAATTGTCAAAACTACAACAATACATGAATCAATGAAAACAATTATAATTTTATTAAATTTTTCCGTCAACTAAAACAAATACCTTATTTGCACTACAAAACACTAAATTGCTATTTGTCCTTTAACAGTTATATAAAATAATATATCTTACTACTTTGGGGTTGCCAACCTTTTATAGACAAAATCTTTATTTTCTTATCAACTTATTAGTGTAGCTTTAATAAAACATCCTAACTAGTTTGGCTTAATGAAAATCTCTTTAACAATTATTACAAATGATATGATGCAATTTGCAATTAAGTACATGAAAGACGGAACTTGATAAGCAAATTAAAAATGTACAATTTCTTGTCTTATTTTTTTAATAAAAACTCATTACAAGACAATTAATTTATGCAAAACCGAATGTCAGAAAAGTCTTGTATTTAACTCTTAAACGAAAGGAAAATCGTTGCCTTATTTTGTCAACAAAAGCGAAATGTATGATCACAAAGAGATGGACAGACTTGGCATGAAATTGTAATAATCAGCTCAATGAAAAGAGATCTGAATTCAACAAATAAATGATAAAAAAGGAGCAGAGGTGTGTGTGTGTGTGTGTGGTAACCTGTAACAATTTCATTTTAATATATAAAATATTATGTTATATTACAACAAAAGTCCAATAATATATTCTGAATCGTATTGCAAACTGACAGCGCAATACTGAATTTCACACACCAAGAACAATATAACTGTATTGAGATATTTCTCTCCTTTTGTCCCTTCCGGGTAATATTTTAGGTATAGGCTGTCTGAATAAAATAAAAAAGGACACACACACACACACACACGGACACACACACACAAATATATATATATATATATATATATATATATATATATATATATATATATATATATATATATATATATATATATATATATATATATATATCACAAATCCTGCTAATAGTACTAGTAAACATCACATGATCCAACGAGGACACGAGTACCTGTGAATGAAAAGTATAGGCTTTTCTAAAGAAAAGGACCCTGACTTTTGTTTTGTCCGTCTAGAATTGAATCGTCTCATGTGTATATTGTAAAGATCATTTCGATTAATTTAAACTGTGTATCGCAATTTTCGTATGTTAGCTTTCCATATACAGTGAAACCTCGTTAATTCATACATTTTCGGTCCCAATTAATACGTCTGTAATAATGAGTTTTTTTATAATTGAATCATCTGTATTTTTTATACAATGTCATAATGTTATATGCATTAACGTGTATTTTATATGTGTGTTATGTATATTAAACTTGTATTGTTTGTTACTTAGTATTTTTATATTATTTTAGTTCAATATATGCTATTGATAATGTAACATTATATTTTTGACTTGACCTTGTCTGAAATCCAGTTCATTTTATATTTGACCAAAACTATTGATTGTTTTTCATTTTGAAAACAACTCTTACATAGTTAAAATGTATTTTTTATTTGGATCTGAGTCGAGGTTATTGGACTTCTACTCTAAGTTTACGTGGCCTTCCTGACATAATCGACATTTTACATTATTAGTTTAGCATTATGCTTCTAATTATAACTAAGACTGTATTTTGTAAACTTTAAGAGTCCTTTTCAATGTTATTTTATAACGAAAATGCTAATTGTAACCTGTGGTTAACCAGATGACTATATAATGTTGCTATTGGAAAAATTATTTATTCTTGCTGTAAGATCTCAGCATCATCAATTGTATTGATGTTGTGTCCAAATTTCCATTTGGGTTGGAATTGTATTTATTCAGATTATTTATTTCCAGTGATTCTCTGCAAATTCAAACTGCTCGCTCTTCAAGCAAAACATTCTTGGAAATGTAATCTTGAATTAGAGTGAAATTTCACAAAAAAAGGATTATTTCTTGGATTTTGTTATTGTGATTCGACGAAAGAATGTTGATACATCACCACCGTATGCCTCCACATCCACATTTAACATGTTTATAGTTGAATCGTTAATGGATTTCCAATTAAGTTCATACATAACTTAATTTATTAGAACTTGTGTCTTTAATTCTAGGGATTAAAATCGTAATACTACAAGTTTCTCTTTTTACATCTACACTTTTTATTCTAGAGAAAAAAATTATATGTTGACTGTTACAAAACTTGTTCCTTCCCACTCTTTTCTATTACAGAATTGAAGACTATATAATCATAATAGATAGTTATACATTTATATCCAATAATAAATTACTCAGTAATCTAATGAATTGTGTTAATTGTGATTGTTACTTAGAATTAGTATACAATAAAGAGACCTAATACTATGCATAATTTACTAACAATAAGGTATATGTCTAAGGTATGAATTATGTGATGTAAGTGTGTTTATTCAATCATTAATACCCTTTTCGGCGCGTAGGCAAAACAGATATTGTTGATACAGTCTCTTCTTACAATACTATCACGCTAAATAGTTTTTCCACACATATGATTTCGTCATCGATTTATAACTCTAACATACATTTAGAATTTCACCAAGAACAAGAACAATAGAACTGATTAATCGGCACACCTCCAAATTTAATTAGGCGACTCTGTATTATTCGACTGTGTCTTTGTTTACAATTCTTCGAATTTTCTAAATTTTTGACAAATTAGTTCCTGATTATCGAGGCATGTTTGATAGTAATGTTTGCACTTTGGTTGCCGATTTTGATTTCCGGATACGACATGTGATTTTCTAGATTAACTGAACAAATTAACATTTAGGAATTTCGTTCCAGTTGAATTATGTTCGGATAGCGAGGTTTCCCGTTAAATGGAGTCCGAGCTAGATATGATCCGCTGTAACTAAATTATTGCACGGAATTGGGTATTCTAAGTAGTATTATTGGTCTTGAAAGAGTCATTGTGAGGATTGATTCATTTATTTTTATATAATCATTCGTTGGACATACGGTACTTTAACATTCCTTTGAAAGATATTTGGGTTAAAAGTTGTGCCGAATTACTGTGAATTTCTTCAAAAGACATTTGGATTAATCTATTGAAACCATGAATTCATTTAAACACAATCTGCGATTGAAACCTAGTGATGTTTCAAAATCTTTGGTTCATCGGTACAATTCAGACATTAAGAATACATTTAGAACTTACTCGAATAACTAGGAGCTATTGCGATTGATCAACTACTTGTGTGTGTGTGGTAATCAGTAACAATTTCATTTTAAAATATAACATGTTATGTTATATTACGACAAAAGCCCAATAATATATTCTGAATCGTATTGCAAACTGACAGCGCAGTACTGAATTTCACACAATAAGAACAATAAAACTGTATTGAGATCTTTCTCTCCTTTTGTCCCTTCAGGGTAATATTTTAGGTATAGGTTGTCTGAATAAAATAAAAAGAACATCACACACACACACACACACACACACACACACACACACACACACACACATACATACATACATACATACATGCATACATACATACATACATACATATATATATATATATAACTTATATTTTTTTTTTAAAAAAAAAAACTTGTCTAGGACGACAATTTAAAAGCTAATTATTGTCGTAGACCTTCAATCTGAGAATACAAAGAACATTTACCGTTTCATATATTGCATATATGATATTACCTTAATAATGTATAAAATATGTGTTGAACATAAACAATATTGTATATTTCAAAACTAAACGTTTAAAACCGTTTTTAAAGAAGTCCAATTGTTGTTACTAAATTACCGTACAAATTAACTCTTTAAGGATATATTAAGAACTAATTACTGAATCGTCCATGAAATATATGATTTTAGGGATAAGAATCTGTTGAAAAATAATTTTAGAAAAAAATCACAAAGTTAGTTTTGTCAAAATGATTATTTTTTATGCAGATAGGATAAAATACGATTTCCAATTTGCAAATACAATATCCAGATTATGTCTAATATTTCCGTACTTATCAATTAAGTCGTTAGTCGTTGTTGTTTGCAAACATAACTTAGCCTTGTCTTTTTTCAACTCCTCTCACACCGAGATTAACGTCTATGATCCATACGATTGGGACATTTTGTAAAGCAATATGAACATATTTTTTGTTTTTATTCCTTGCTTATTAAGCAAGAAATATACCGGTAACAATCTTGGACCGTTTGTTTGTATGCTGCCACCTATCGGTTTAAAGAGAAGATAACTGACTACGATTCGTCATATATCTTCACTCAGCTGGTTTTAAAGCAACCATGGTACAATGGCAACCTAAATTGCCAATAAAACTTTGAAATGCCACCATATCACTACTAAAATTTTAAAGTTATTTCTCAAAATGTTTGGACTATTTCTCCAAGTGAAGTTTACATTGAAAGGCTAGTTTTTAATTTTCGTTCCTTTATTCTATGCTAAGTGAAAGTTAACTACAAAAAGAAGTTCCTAACTGATGAACCTTTCTTACTCCTAAACTATTATTAAGATAAAACCCATGTGTTAAAACTCTGTAAACAATAAACAAATTACATTATGGATACAAGACTTAAGTCAAAATGTTTTTGTTCAGATGAGAGCTGGAAATAATGTAGTAATTTTAGACTATTGACAGGATTACAAATCGAATAACAAGGGGAAGTTCCAGCCAGTTCAGTAGTGACTATATTTAAAATATATGCTTACTGATTTGTTTTTCCTATATTCGTTCATTGGAAATAAATTGTATAATATACCTACAATATAAAATGTAAACATTTAGTATTTCCAAATATACTAATATGTCTGATTTAATAAATTGATTAAAATGTGTGTACTGTTATGAATGTTGTTGATATGGTAACCGAGTGCTGTAAAAATAACATTGCTTGAATGAAGAATCAACGAGGGTTACTATTGTCTGGATCTGCACAGATTAAAAATTAGTAGCTTCCAATACATATTTAAAACATATCCAGTGATATTAACATGGTGGTGTCATCCATAAATTTGAAACCGATGCAAATAAGGTGTTTGACAGTATTCAGATTTAATCATCATCAATTTTTATATTTCTATTTTTAATATTTCTATAATAGCTGGGTTAGTATAAGTACATTATGGGCAATTAGAAATACTTTGTACTTGCATAACAGGGCAATTGGAACATTTAATATAGTTCAACCCCTGTGTTGGAGGTGACAAATATCTCACTGATCGATCATGACATAACAAGTTATAAAAGGTCAGCGTTTCCGCTTGGGTTGCTTACAACTAGTAAGTACATCGTACCAACTAGGACGGAAAAATGAGGGTCAAGGCCATATTTTAACGGCACAAATGCTAATCAACAATTCTCATTAATGTATGGTGTATCACTTGGATAGAGTGGATGAAAGAGCTGTAAATAATACTTTAGAGTAAGAAAATGAAATGAATGCGTTTATGAACTTTACATGTGATGCGCAATAATGGGCAGAGCTACAAGTCAACGCGACAATATAGTTCATTCCATTCCATAACAGGAACTTCATACTATGTGTAACCAATCAATCAAATCATTGCTAACTTAGGTAGGTACATTACAACCAACTGACATCAACCTAAAAGAGGTGCTTGAGAAAATATAATTCTACATACAAGGGCAAAATTATGCGGGTAAACAAAGTGGAAGTCAGATTTTCTTTCTGTTTTGTCTTCTCAACCTTAACCTACTGAATAGTTATCATAAGCCTTCCTTTTTGTTATCAACTCTCCATAACATTAGACATACACAAATAGCGATATTTCAGGGAATTCGAAGCAATGTTACTTTCTTAACTAAAGGTCAAGAAGTCGTAAAGGCTACCACGCAAGAACAGTTATATTAAATCAAAATGACAGACCAAATAAATAGCTCGACATTGGAAACTGGTAAGAAAATTGCGATTGAGAAGTCTAGGTAGTCTTTTTTTTTTTTTTTGTCACAATGGCACGTACAAATCAGACCGCAAGAAAATCCACTGGTATTATGTGAATTCAATTTGGATTACAAGGATTACTACTCAGCTTACAGGTATAACTTGTGTGTATCGTTGAGCAATACTCACGGGGGACCCCATAGAGAGCATATCTTTACTACTTTTTCAATTTTGCCTATAATTTTTTTTTATTATTTTGTACCTTTACTTTTTTCAGCACCATTTGTTATTGTTTATTCTGTTCACTTTTTGCATTTTTTTTCAATCTAAAAGTTTGCCGTTCAGTAAATTTGTAGGATTGCCCCACTAGGACAAACTAAACATAAATACTGACCAAAAATGGAACCGACAAAGTTTAAAATCTCGGATTTCTTCAACACATGTGTGGAAGGAGAACCGGGAAACCAAAAACTGGTTATACATCATAGAGAGGGATGCCAGACCCTTGATTTTGGGAATATTGAAAAACTACCTCGCCAAACAGAGGTGTTAATGTGCATAAAGGTCCTTGGCATCAATATGGATGAGACTAACGGACTGCAATATGGGGGGCGCAACAAGTATACACTGCACCCCAAACAGTCACGAAAACTCTTAAACCAGACAGAGTTGCTAATACAAAAGCACAGAGTAAAAATAGTGGACACAGAACCCATCACCAGGGAAATCGAGCCCAAGAATATTGACGTATTCATCTCGGGACTTGCCCTAGAAATCAGTTCAACTGTCGTAATCGACAAACTTTTGTGTGTACACAAAATCAATATCGCCCAAGAAAAGAAGGCCAGCTGTTACGGTTTTGAAAAAAATCTACAATGGAGAGAGAATTATCAAGGTCCCATTAACAGAAGCCAAGAAGATCCCACCGCATTTCTACATCATGGGATTCATGCTAAGGTCATGGTATAAAGGCTGTGACCGCGACAGACCATGCCCACGATGTAAAACAATAGGCCACTGCCCAAAAGACTGTTCTACCACAAAAACTTAAAACGATGAGAATACGAACTCGTATGCATCTAAAGTTAAAGGACCAAGCCAACGAAGCCAAACAAGCTCAACAGATGAAATTGTACCACCGGAAGAACAGCAAATAGAGAGAACGATAGAAACTGTGGAAGAAGAAGAAGATGGTTTTCTAACCCAAATAAAGACTACCAGGAAAATCCTGCCACAAAAACCGCTGAAAACAAACAACAGATATGACATTATACCGATAGAGGAGGAAGACGAAGTAAACCAAGACATCATAGGCGACACAATACATGAGACGGAGATGAGTGGACTACAGCCCCTCACATCAACACCGATCCCATCTCAAAGAAAGCGCAAATGTAAAACGCTATCAGGCTCTTCATCTAGCGACGACACAGAACTGCCAGATGTCGCAGACATAAAATAATAGCCCAGACAAGGTTGGAAACCAAACAGCAAAAAGGAGAATAAAGGACATAAAAAACAGATCATAAGGAACAAAATTTATCTGACAGCACAAGCGATGACCAAGAACAAATATTGAAAGAAATAAGAGATATGGAAAACATCAAGAAAACTAAATTAGACGACACGGAACGAATCACTGACGATAGGGACATGACAGATAGGGAACCGACAGACGAGGAGCCAATGCCCCAAACTAAATAACAATAAAATTAAACATAATTACAACTAATAATTTACTTCAATAGATAATTAATATACAATAGAGAACAGCCACCTGGTAAACCAAATAGGGAAGAACTAAACTTCGATATCACATCAATTAACACTAATGGATTAGATAGGACAAAATTGCACAACTTATAAATTTAAAACAGTTTGACATGATACTAATTCAAGAGACACACAACAAACTTTCCAAAACATTAATAGCGGAACTTGAATCAAAAATGGATGCGATAGTTGTAACAAATGAAAGTAACTACAACGACACTAAAGCGGATGTAGCCACATAATAAGCAATAGAAATAGGCAAAATTGGTAAATTATACAAGAAGATAGTAGTTTAATGGGGAGAGTCAATCATCTAAAACTTAATAAACTACACATTATGAACATATATTGTCCAGCAACCAGGGAAAGTCACAATGATTTCTTAATAAACTTAAATAACTACTTAAATAGTTTCACTGCAGAACATCTTATTATGGGGGGGGGGAGATTTTAACTGGGTGGGATAAAATGTAGATTGAACTGGAAAACTAACAACTAATGATTTAGCACTAATGAAAAATATGGGTAAATTAATAATAGGATATAAATTAACTGACGTGTATAGACGTTTGAATCTACTAAAAACGGAATACACACATGAATACATAAGACAAGGAATAAATGGAGCAAGTAGAATAGATAAATTTTACGTATCTGATTTCGGACATAAAACATATAAAAAAGCACAAATGTTAGATTTCAAAATATCAGATCATAAACAAATAACTCTGGAAATAGTGATAAAAAATTGTAGATGGGGAAAGGGAGAATGGAAACTAAATAACTCAATTCTAGATGATGAGTAACTAATTAGAGAAATAAAAGAAATCCCTAAAATACTTACAAATGAAAAAGGAAAACATGTAGCTGATATAACAAATGATTGGGATACATTTTTTAAAAAGTTAAAAAAATTAGCAATATATCATTCAACTAAACGTAAGCGGATTAAAAAATTGGAAATATTACAATTAAAAATAAAAATAAATCAAGACACAGCATCTATAAGGGATAAGGAGAGCTACTCCAAACAACTCGAAAAGCTAGAAGAATGGGAGACAAAGGGAGCAGAAATCAGGGCGGGTAAATTTCACCATCTATACAAACAGGCAAAGGAATTATATAAACGGGAAGAAAAAAGGAAAGGGGGTGAGAAGTCACTAGACACCTTATTGATAGACGGGGTGGAAGTGAAAACTAAAGCGGAAAATATGAAGAGAGTTCAAAACTTTTATACAAAACTATATACATCTCAAAACATAGACAACAACATAATAACACAATACTTAAATTCAATACAATATGAAAAGATTTCATCAGAACAAAAAATATTGTGTGATGAACCCATTTCTGTGAAAGAAGTGCAAACCACAATAAAAGAACTTGCAAAAGGTAAATCGCCAGGGCGAGATGACCTCACGGCGGAAATCTATACGAAATTCCAAAGTGAGGTGGCACCAATCTTAAAATGTTTATATAATACTATACTGTTAAAAAATGATCCAAAATCCTTTCAACACTTAAAAAAGGAATATGAAGCTTTTGGAAAAGCCTCGGGATCTCAAATAAATCATGATAAAAGTAAAAGCCCTGGGGATATTCTTTGGGGAAAATAAAGAAAACTGTATAAAAGTTAGAAGCAAAATAAAGGAAATAATAAATATCTGGGCACTCACGCCACTTAATCTAATGGAACGTTCACAGGTTGCAAAAACGTATATATATAAACAGACAAGACATATACACAAACAACAAATTGAGTACAAAAATAGACACACCATACTTATATAACGGTACTAAAGAAATTTGATATAGATATAGGGACTACAAAGAATTATGGGCACTAAGTAAGGCTAAGACATATGACTAGATTTGCGAACTAGAAACAAAAAGAACTAAAAATAAGGTAGAAGAGGAAAACCCTCATGTAAACTGGGACAGAGTTTGGAGGCATTGGCCTGACATCGACTCTCTAAAGGTACAGAGTGTCATCTACACGTACCTCCACAACGCCTGGCTTACAGGCAAAGTGGCACTTAGACAACGAATGATTCAGACCCCTATTAGCTGCCCTCTATGCAGAAGTGCCCCGTTCACAAAATATCATACGATGACTCAATGTGACAAAACAAAGGAAGAAAGGATCAAACTAATAATGGAAATAATGAAGATAGACAAATACGACAGACGTCAAATACTCTTCCTAGACGGAAACTTTAAGAAAACAAATTAATTAGACAAATAACCGACTATATAACGAAGACGTTAATAGAATGTGGACCACTGATGAAGGTTAGGAAATAATAGCATTACTTTATATATTGTAATTTTTTTTTAAAATTATAAATTTATATGAATTTAATTTAAAGATAATTTATGAACACTACCGGGGAAAGTACATAATGAGAACGCCATGGGGCTATATCACATGGAAGTGAGCAGGCCTATGGCAGAGTTTGGAAAAATCACCCCATTATCTCTAATAGAACACAGTTTTGCACTTCCTTTTCTCTGGATGCTATATCCATACCTTTTCTTCCATGTCTATATCCCATAATAGACATGGCACCCAATAAAGGGCAAACTTAAACAATTTTGGAAATTTTTTGTAGACTAATTAAAATAAATAAATAAAGGAGGGCCCTAATTGAGTCAGGAATTGTACAACTAAATAAATTCGTACAGATCCTGACTCAAGGCAGACGGACCTAGATAATTAAATCTTATTAGATAGTAAATTGAAGCACATTCAACCCCTAATTAAATACACTTCAATTTACACAAAATTCAAAATTAACTCAAAATATGTCTAAATAAAGAGAAGGATGTGATAACCCACATGAAGGAATATCACAAAGTAAGACAACTATGACAAGAATTTGAATGGAAATGGCTATCCTTACAAAAATACAAAGTATAGACTTATATATAGCAACATACAAATAGCAACAACACAAATAGCAAACACAAGGATACTAGGTGACCACTAGCCATGGTCAAATAAATAATGAACAAAAGTAGAATAATAAAAAAACAGTCAAACAACATATCAGGAGGAACACACATACACATAAAAACTTTTTACTTTTTTTTATTGGGAGGGGGGCACATGGGTGGTGCCCACACCCCCCCAAAAAAAAGAAAAAGGAAAAAAAAACGAAATGCATTCATCATATGGAATTAGTTTGGAAATAAAGGAAAATTATAGAGTAAACAAAGGTGAAAGAAGCAGCAGTTACATTTTCCCAGTCAATGACATTTATTGATTTTGTAGACTAGTCTTGCTATAAAGCCATGCGTGTAATAAACTCACGATACTTAATTGGATTAAACGCAAATGGAATGAATCCTGTACTTTCTGTGAAAGTCTGGGAAAGAGTAATATTGTCGTCTGCTTGTATGGATCAGAACTCTGGTTCATTATGACATATTAGGGTACAGAAACATTGCAGAAAAAAATAACGTAGTTCGCTTGAAGAGTTGATGGTTTCTCTGAAAGATTGTCGATTGGACCTACTACGGTATGCTTGGGAATGAATAACCACCACGGTCGTCGATATTAAGCTCGCTGAAATTCGCGCACGCCTTGTTGACAGCACCGCAAAATCAAAACGATTGATTTATGATCGTTTTGTTCACATAACTCCTTCCATTAACTCCATATACATAGTAGCATCCTCATCGTAGGTATAGGACATGAAAATTGAAATACCACCTTTTGCAAGTAAATCAAGCTATTTTTCAATGGAGATGCATCGAAGAATAATAAAAATTCAGTCTCAACTGTCTCTGTGATGCAGCGTGGCGTACTTTTGTGACATGAAAGGAGTGGGGGGTGGACAATTCTCAAAATGCAATTTTGTCAGTTTTTAGAAAAACATGGTCCTACTGAATTTCATGAAAATGAACAGAGTCTACAACTCTGGCTTGTACCAGAAAACATGTTTATAGCTTCAGTTTTAATTAGGACAAACAATGAAAGCTATACCAAATCACACGTGTCGTTAGCCTGCTGAGGAATGTGTGTACCCTTTTCCCGAACCCATATTTATTTTCATGAAATCTAAAACAACTGTTGGACATTCGTGACAACTGTTTCATATTTGTATAAATTATTTCAACAGAATATTGCCATGCTTAATAAATACAAAAAATTGGAAATTTGTGAAACAACCCCGTATCATTGTTTATGTCATTCTTTATCATTATTTTGAATAGATTTCTAAGACTAAATTCATACAGATATAATCTTGCCATGACACCGCTCATTTAAACAAGTTTGATACATACTTTGAACAGAAGACATAAACACTATTTTTACTTATCTGAATGAAAATCAATATATATATATATATATATATATATATATATATATATATATATATATATATATATATATATATATATATATATATATATATGAAATAACTTCTAGAAGTTATTAAATCGAGTTTTGTCCACTAACGCCGTTGACCGACAATGGGGTCAATGCGCAAAATATTTGAGGGATAATTTGACCTACGCACTGATCATTGCAGATATTGCAGATATGGCTGAAACGACCAGATAGGACTCCTGAATCGAGACTTCTTACGGTAAATAGAGGCTACTCAGAAATATAAATATACATGGATATATTCCAAATTGTTGGAAGCTTAAGACATACCGTGTTTATTAGTATTACCCCTCTTAATGTATGAAAATAAAAGTTTTAAAATTTTCAACGCTTCGCAAAAATACTTACGTTTTCTTCCATGGGCCACTTAATACCATAAACAAGTATCCGGATATGTATTCGGTTGGTTTCCAATGATTTTACATTCAAACGATCCAAATTTATCTCAAAATATGCCGTAACAGCAGACCACTCTTCTGGAACCAAAGCGGCATCATAAACGGGAAGCCAGAAACGGTTATTTCCCCTGTCAGTCCTATACCTACTAATCGGTAACGTGGTCAAAAGAAAACAACTCAATAAAACACCCCACCCACATCATGTTACTGGAGTGTACATTTTTTCCGTGTTTAGCGTTACTAAAGTTAGGGTTTTTACGACATATCTATGGCGTCATTCCACGAAGAGATTTTCCGGAAACGTCTCAGTCGTGTTAAATCAAACTGCCGTTGACATATACAAATCGTCTATTATTTTAAGGTAACGAAAGTCCAACTGCGTATGTACAAAATACCCGGTTTTGATACAGATAAAATAATGCAGGGTCTCAATGACATAATTGAAGAATATTTTTCAAATAGCTATGCTGCAAGCGGCCCTCCAAGTATTCTCCGTTGCAACAACGATCTAACTGGCAGTGGTCGTCATGTAACGCCGGGTATTGTCAAAATCACACCAACAGTTTCTGTAAATATAGTTTGCAATGCAGTCGACGGTACCGCACGAGTACACCAATGACGCACATACAAATACACATTGACTGTCGTAGATGTTGCAAGTAGATATAAAATTGCTGAATCGTTATCTTCTAATACAGCAACTGGGGTTTCAGCTGCGTTTGAACGAATTTATCAACGTGGACAATTGCTACAGGTTGATCCCGGCAAAGAATTTATTGGTGCAGTAACAACTCTGATGCAGCAAAAACACGTTAAGATCAGACGCTGATACACCGCTATACATTGCGATCAGGCAATCATCGAACAATTCAATCAAACATTTGCATAGTAACTCTTTGAACATCAGTATGCCTAAGAATTAATATACATTCAGGACAGATCTCATGGATGGGCTGCAAGAATACTTCATGCGGTGGCCATGTTGAACAACGAGGTCACGTGGGCAATTAGCCTGAAACCTGCCGATGTAACGATGTAATTGTGAGAAAAAAAACATATTACGACGAAACTCACCAGATCTTCAACAACAATTAGTGTTCATCAGTAAAGGAACAATGAGATATTTATATGAACCTGGTGAACCTTAGGGTGGTGAAGCAAGGATAACTGATTCAATGTGGAGTGAAACAACACATAAAATGTCCAGCTTCGTAAGATCTACTACGCAGCCACCAAATCTACGGATAAGATTCAACAGCTTCTAGACGTGGATTGGATACGTCGTCGCAGACGCTATTTGGGCTCCACACACGCAATAACAAAAACAATGCTAACAAGAGTTACACGTGTTGAGGAAAGCAGCTCGTTTACATCTGTTACATTCGACAAATGTCATTGACATTTTCGCGAGCGTGGCCGAAACTACTGCTGCTTCTGTCGACGGTATATTGTTGAACATCATTTGGAAAATATTGCTACAACATTATTGTTTTAAAGCAGGCGCATTGATGTTTTGGCGTTGTTTCAGCATCTTGACAAATTCAACATGCAGATCAAACTTAAGTAATTTATTTTTCGTCATTTCTTGCATAATTTGTCAATTTGTTTCTTCACTGCATTGATAATTCTTAGTGATGCTGTTGTTATTTTTGGCTCTGTTTGCAACTGCAGCACGATAACGTAATGGAAACAGTTGATCAGGAATTTGTTCCTTGTGAAGCTCAGTTAATTTACGCCAAAGTAAATCACGGACTTTCTTCCTGGATACAACAATTAGATCATTAAGACGACATATTTCCAGTAATACGACTTTGTAGTCTCTGAAATTACTGCACGAAATATTTCACACTCATTTTTGTCGGATTGTAATCTAACTAACGATTTCAGTTGTCGTAGTTGTTCATCCTGCGTTGGATGATGCCAATTTTCATCCCAGATAAATTTTCTTGAGATAAATTTCTCCCATATTCGTTCGGGCTTCCATGCATCATCTCGCCATCTAAAGAAACTATGATACATGCATGCGTTGACACAACGTTGTCTCATCTCTCTAGCAAGCCGGTGAGTTGCCGTCCACAAAATCATATCAGAGTTTTTTTAATAATTCTATCGCGCGTCACACAGTCAGCATGAAATCTAGGTGTTACTCTAGACAGTACTCTTACATCACACCAACTTGTAATGAACAGATGCAAGCCTGCATATCTTGAGCTGAGATGTATCAGCTCCATTCGCAAATATCTTTCAGTTGATGCCACAAAAACACGCGTGTGTTCATTAGTACTTTCAAGACTTGGCTATTATAACTCAATTATGAATGTTCTGTTTTCTCAAACGTTACTCCAGAAACTTCAAAATGTTCCAAAACAACAGCTGCTCGGATCATCTTTAGAGTACCACGTTAAGAGCACACCTCCCCGCTGCTCTGTAACCTACACTGGCTATCCATTCGATCCATAATCAATCACAAAATGTGTTCTCTGTGCTATGTTTAACTGATGGACTCCAGTCCAACATACCTATCTGGCCTCACTTATATGTAAACACCAACACTATACCTACGCTCCTCTTTTGACAATCGTATACTCATTATTCCCACTATGAAAACGAAGTCATATGGACAACGTTCTTTTGCATACCAGGGCCCGGCAACGGCGAACAAACTGCCCATTGAAATTAGACACAAAGATACAGTGATCCCTTTCAAACGTGCTCTTTTTCAAGTTTTTCTAATTTCATGGTGATTATTTTTGTTTTTAGTCATATCATTATAGACGTTGTAAAGCGCTTAGGGCTTCTATAGATTAGGCGCTATACAAAGTCCTCATTATTTTTATAAATGATAATATGTAAACAAAAAATGTACTTAATATATTACAGGTTATACTATAAAAGTGCATTGTTTTCCAATACCGTGGTCTTTGAGAAGCAGCACATGGGGGAGGCAGGCCCCCATTTTTAGAGGTGTATATTTGCTAAACCAACATTCCTTTCAAAACCTAAACATAACGGCAACAAAAACAAAAACAAAACTTCTAACTAACCGAGAGCCCCCTACCCCCATTCTCCCAGGGTTGGTTTGGTGGCATGACGTTTGTTATTCACTGCATCATCCCATGATGCCTGACACTTCTGGCGTAGGTACTGTGTGATACGAGGTTTAAAATCAGTAAACGGTAATTTAAAATCAGATGGTTCTTGGGATAGATCCAACTTAACAGCACGGTCTGCTTCTTCATTACCTTTAAGACCAATATGGCTAGGTAACCAACATTATGCTATATTGTACGAGGTAATAAGCTCGGTATTTTTGACGAGGAGACTGGTTAATAATGAGTTTTCCAGTTTTCTATTGTGTATTGATTGAAGCACTGATGGTGAGTCACAGAAGATAATGCTATTTAAAATAAGTTTATTCTCCAAAAATTTCAGCGCAAGGTCTATTGCTCTAATTTCGGCTGAAAAAATGGACAAACGAGCTTTTGTTATGTGTTTGCCACTAACGAAGGCTGCAGCAGCCTTTTCCTCATCCTTTGATCCATCAATATAAATTTTATTGTAGTTTCTACTATCCGTAGGGAGGAGGTAGTCATTGCAAAAATCAGAATAGGTCATTCATACATAACCCACTCCACATACTAAAGGGTGAAGATTCAACAGAGTGCGTTTTTTGCAATGAACCATTCAATGTTAAGCACTTTATGACCGAGTGTTCCGATCTGCAACATAGGTGTGATAAGTACTATAATGTACATGACATGAAGGAACTTTTTGATACTACATCACTTGTATATTAGATTTCCTGAAGGAAGGAAATCCTTTTTTAAACTATAACTTGTATGCCATTACCTAGAGAATTTTTATCTCATGTAAATACCGCCCCTTTTTTCAACATATTTTCAACTGTACTTATCAACATCAACCATTTACATCTCCCGTTGATTGGGTAGCTTCATATTTTACTGTTACTAACATATTACCATTTTATGTTGAACTATTTTGTATTTGATATCGCTGGTCGATATTAAACCTCTTAGTATCTTTAAACGAAGGGCCCTGAATGGTCTAAAGCGCTGTCCGTTACGGACCACTGCCATCTCACCTCTGTCTGCGTGTGTTCGAGTCTAAAATTCGGCTAATGTAGTTATGTGAGAAAGCTTGCCAGTAGCTTCTCGTGGGTCGGTGGTTCTTTCTCGGGGTTGTCCGGGTTCTTCCTCCACCATTAATACTGGCCACCATGTATAGCCTATATTGTGCTGAAAAATCGCGTTAAACCATAAAAACAAACAAATCTTTAAACGTGTATACATACAACCGATTATATGGATCTAAATAGCCTAGACGTGATGGTGCATCGTTAAAAACCAATCAATCAATCAATCAATCACCACCCCAACCCCCACCCCCACCCCCAAGATATACTTTTGGGGGTTACTGTTTTTTTGTCAATAATATGTGCGTGATGTTTACCCGTATGACGTCTCATCGAGGTCTCGCCTTCGCTGTTGCTATCATCCAAAAATTGTATCAAGACCGACTCGGTATCGTGCTCGAGGATCTTGTAAGTTTATTGTTATAAATCCTTATGGAGTAGCTTGCGCTTTTCAAAGGAAATCTTTTAAAAGAGTATGGTCTTTATCACCAGGTCTGATAAATATTTCGTAACGTGTATCAACTCCGTTAAACACAGCGATAATACTACAATTATCCATGATCACTGTAGGAACTTGTGTATATCGCTTGGTTAGATGAATCACATCAGTGTTTTATGTCTACCTAAAGAAAATATTCTAGCTGGATTTGATTATTTGACCAGCATTACATCATCGTATACAACTGTATTTATTAATTTTCCAGCAATGTAATCTATAGATGGTGCATCATCGATATCAGTGATAAATTCAGTAACATCTTCACCGTGCTCATCCAACGATTTTGCATTTTCGTTACAATCCTTAATTATATCGTAACATCGTTAATCGTCTACAAACGTTGCAATCAAATACAATTTATCCCATTTTAACCATCTCATTTATCAAATTAATAACACTTGTGTCTTGCCACTTCCAGATGGACCTATTATAATCATACGAGTAGAATTTGGTAGCGCATCATGATGCTTGACCGGTTCTTGTTTTCTTGTCGCAGAAAAATCAGTTACATTCATGTTATTATGAATAAAATTATGGATCTATATTGTGTTAAATGTATAGCGCGTACCCCAACAGATTCACTAACAAAAATTACAACAAAAAAATAATAGATCAGCGGTTACGGGTAAGTGTGAACCATGTGGTACGAATAAATTTAAACTTATTTCAGCACAATCGTTTTTTTTTTTATAATAACAATAAGGGGGGGGGGGGGGGTGCCGCAGCGTTATCAAGGTACCAGGCACTTAATTCCGTGGGAAAATATCCAGGAGAAAAAGCATCTTCCGGGATATAATTATTGTGGTCCTGAAACTAGACTTGATATCAAACTTGATTAGGATCAACTAAAATCCGATGAGTATCCGATAAATGAAATTGATCGGGCTTGTCACATTCATGATGTATCTTATAAAAGTAACAATCTGCAGCATATACGTCTCGTAGATGCAAAATTAATTCATGCGTTAAATTATATTACTGATAAATCCTTCACAAAAAAAATAGCTAGCTGGTTAGTATAAACCGCGATGAAAGATAAGCTTGTATTGGGAAACGGTAATTAATCGGCCGATATATTATTTTTATGGAATCTATTTGTTATTCCGCAAGAGGATATTGGAAAGGTAACACAGCAATCGGTAAACTCGCCGAAGCAACAAAAGTTACACGTGTTACTTCAGCAGATTGATTAGCACGACAAGCAATATGGCAAATGTATCTACCACCGCCTAAACAAATGGAGAATGCTCATTTTGATGTCAGCGTTCCTAACGAAGTTCATCAAACTGATATATTATTTGTACAACATGATACTATACGTCGAGTAACATATAAATACGCGTTAACCATCGCGGATGGTGCAAGCAGATACACAGAAGCAGAACCGTTGTCAACAAAGACATCAGCAGATGTAGCTTCTGCGTTTAAACGAATTTATCAACGAGGATCTGGACCACACGATTGTCTACAATGACCACAATTTTTACAGGATGAATTTGGCAAAGAATTTCAGGGTGCAGTATCATCGCTGATGAGCAACAACGTGTTAAAATCAGACGAGGACATACTGCAATTCATCGAGATCAGTCAATTATTGAACGATTTAATTGAACACTTGCTGAGCGGTTATTTGGATATCAATACGCGAAGGAATTCATTCAATACAAGAAATCTCGTGAATGGGTTCCAAGATTACCAAGTGTGATAGCTTCGCTAAATAATGAAATAACTCGACTCCGAGTACACTCAAGATAAGTCAACATTGTCATCAAAATTTATAATAACCCTACGTAATTGATTTATTTTTCTAACTCGTGTAATTGCAAAATAGACTAAGTTAAACCATCGATATGATCATCGATAATCCAGACAATTATATCAGAATCGGTTAATCCTTGAGATGAATGAATTGTCATTGCGTATCTTATCTTCCACGGAGATTTTCAGTGTGCGATCCATCTTCGACAACATCGATATCGACTAGAACAATATCGTTTAACACAAGATTCTCCTTCGTAGACTTTCCTGGAATATCAACTTCAGTATTTTGTTTACGTGTATCAAATGGTCTATAGCACAACTTTACTGGCAGCGCTGGAAACATTTCCTTATGTCTTTTTTAAATAATTTCATTTTAAGTATATCTCTGGCTATCTTTCTACTTTACTTGCTATTATTAAATCATTTGGTTTCTACATTTCCCAAAAATCGTTTATGGAAGTCTCTGAAATTACCTCTTGCATTATTTCACATTGAATTTTATTCGGTTGTAGTCTTATTAATTTCTTAAACATCTTTAACGTTGGATCAAGTGCTCTATGATCCTCATTTATCTCCTCGTAATAATCCACCAATCTCTTTAGCCAATCATGCGGAGACAAACCATCAAACGGTGGCTTTTGACCATGATCATCACACATTATCACAGCTGTGTTTTTCGACAACAGCTAATCAAGAAATGTTTTCAACGTTTCCAAAGACACTATGCATATCTCATCCAAACGATAACCCCGGAAACATATTTCTCTCCCATTCGATCAGGAGTCCATTCGTCGCCGCTCCATTAAAAAAATATATAAGTGCAAGATTTAACCCCTCGGATGTTAATTTCTCGTGCAAGTCTGGGGGGGGGGGAGTGTTAACACAGTCATATCTGAATTCTGTCTAAATAGTTCAATAACACGAGTTGATTTGCCGCATCTTCCAGGCCGATTTAGACAAACGGTTTTATATCTTGATATTGGATCGGATATGAAAGGCTCAGATGGCAATTCTGATACCAGATTACAATAATAATCATCTTTAATCGTAACATCCGTGGATTCACAATAGCGATATAACATTTCTTGTTTTATTCTCCTGAACCCCAACATGTGTCCTTGCAGATAAACCGAGTCAACAACTCCGAATATTTTTTTATTCAAATAAAACGGATCCGTGGCAACTGCGGTGTAAGGTCATTTATTTATCACTGAAAGTAAATTTATCGAAACATAGACGAGCATCGAGGATCTTAAATGTATATATTGCGGCGATTCTCCATTAATGTAATTAAGAATAGTTCCTACTTTTGTTCCGTTAGATAAGTAAGCGTCTTCTCGACGTACTAAACTTGCTTTCTTTGTTGTATCAGCGATTGTAAAATCGCATTCAGCGTTATCCAAAATTAATCTTGTACAATATAGTTATTATCATATGATCCACCTTGAGTAAATTTACCAATTATTCTTCTGTCGAGATTTTTTGCAGTGTAATGATAAAAAAATTTAAATGGGAGCTCCTCTCGATTTGTTCTTGGATTCGTATAAAATCTCTCCTGTTATTGTTTTTACCATCATTGGAAATTTTAATTTACTTGATAACACCACAACATCGTTTATTAACGCTCAGGTATCATCGACCGATTCAGTCCATTTATTTATTTTTTCACGTCGTTGATCAGTTAACCCGTTTCCGCGTTTCGCGTTTCTAAAATGTTCAATTACTCGCTCGGCAACACAATTCAACGATGAAAATTTCATCCGAGCTAGTTTGTGAATATCAAGTTAATTAATTAAATAGAATCCATAAGCAGCCACAATTAACGGATATGCTCGTTCACAACAGAGTCTGTCGATTCCGGTTAACATTCCTGGTTTGGTTTTGCTGCTGACAATGACATACTTTGTTCGCGTCATTACACGGTCACGTTTGTTATGGACGCTCCATCTTATTTCTAGAATTTAGCCAATTTAATCTGAATATAATAATTTTTATAATCCCAGCAAGTATTTCTGCTGCTCTGGCATCTGTCACGGTTGCATCATTGCGTGAAGTTTTATACGTCAACCTTGTATATTCGGCTCCGTCTCTATAAATCTCATATTTTGCTTGTTTGATACAATTTTTTTTTATATCTCGAAATAGATGATTTTATCCTAGGTGTTTTTTTTTTAAATAAACGCGACGCACGCGTTGTGGTTTTATATCGGTAATCTTGGAAATTTCTTCTATAATATTTAAAGATATTGCATTTAATTTAAAAATGCAACTATAATAGTATAACAATGGCGCAAAATTATTGTATGTGGAAATTAATGGAATCAACCGAACTTTGTTCTCGGAAATGTGCTGGAAAATATTGCTTCTCTCATGAACAACATATCAAACGAGGATCTCACGGGCCTGTTTCTTGTATTGGTTGGAAACGGTGTATGTGGAAAAACGCAATTATTATTATTGTGGGGGTAAAAAAAAATTCAGAGAGCAGAAATGCCACCAATAAATAGACTATATAAAAGAAAGGCATGATCAATTAATGTAATGTATAAACTCAACTTCCAACACTTTGCGGTTCGCTTGATCAACATTTATTTACAAAGAATATAACTGAAACACCTCTTCGTAGATGTGGATCTGTAGAAATTATATTGCTCCTTTTTGCGTTTATGACCAAGAATAACGCATTAAACTGCTACAATCCCCAAACCATATATTAATTGAACTTTAAATACTTTCTTACATGGTGATACAACATTTGTATGTTAAGTAAGCATTCACATTTTCGATTCCATTCATAAATTTACTGAAACATCAAAAAGCAAATACATTACAAACACGTATGCACTTCCTTGGGTCATAAAGAAGCTCTAAACAGCAATGTCTCTTTTTTATCTGAATGTTTCGTAGTCATTTCTTTAAAGCCTCTCTTTAAAATTAAGTACTGTTCACTTTTAGTCTATCGCTCCGGTGGCCTGTGGGTTAGAGCGCCGGCATCGGAATCTGGACATCGTAGGTTCGATCTACGGCTGAGTCCTACCAATTTATTTTAACTATTTTCTTTTTCTTTTTTCTTTAAATACGCCGCTAACAGGCAGTTTAAGCTCGTGTGTGCTTCCTTGTTAACATTCCTTAATATTTTTTGCTTATTTGGTTTTAAATATGTATAATGGAATCTAACCAAAAATGTGAAATGACACAAAATTACATCAAGTAGACCGTGTATATTTCCTCTTCGTGCAACGGGATCTTAATTCTGTACTTTATTTGTACAGTCAACATTTGCCCTTGACCTTTTAATTGGTCAACAGTTTCTTACGCACTGGTTGTCTTCGCACCTGCATGAGAAAAGAATACTTTCGGGAATTATTTGCATTCAAAATGGCACTCGTAATTACTATTACTAAGGTATTTGTTTCAGTTGTCACCCATTTTCAGCATGCACGTTTCTTAATTTAGAAGTATAGCATGGTGTAAGAAAACTGGGTCATACATTGGGACGCCCATCACTTGTTTTCTTTCAACCTATACCGTACATTGCCTGCAGCAAAAACAATGTATTGCAACCTTAAACTTGAAGGCTATGTGTGTAGGAAAGCATAATTCCAATGATTATTCATTAGTAGCAAATTTAAAAGTCTATCCTATTTTAATTGCTGTTGGAAAATGCATGCATATTCTTAAGTTCTGCCTAAAGTATCATCTATGACAACACGTTTTCGAAGAATTACCTATTTTCGATAATGCCATTTTGGTGCATCCGTATAAGCAAATATGGGATAGAGACACATATTTGTACATATTGTTTGTCAAAAACAATCCTGCTACCTTTTTCGTATGTGTTCTTTTATCTAAACAAAGATAAATAAGTCAACTATATCCTGCTATTAATGTATAAGTCATAAGGTCATGTAAGTGTTCCATAGCGACTATTTCATTGATGGTGTCATTTGTAAAATTTTATTACACGACTTTTTGGGGCAGTTATTTACTATATTTTGATCCTCCATATTTATTGGAAGACCATTATATACTCATCCTGAGAAGCACATGCCACAGGTCATAATAGTTTTGGTTGAGGTAAACATGATGTTATGATCCAGTACAAACCTGTTTTAAATGTTATTTGTCTTGGTGACCCGATATCCTCATGTCTTGAGCCAACTTAGTATCTGTCCACCATTTTAAAAGCCCATTGCTAATAATAACCTTTGTCTGTACCTTTTTATGACATTTTAGATGCAGAACATTCATCAATCAGAATTGAATAGACTTTGGGTAAACTGTATCAGTATTTAATTTTAGAACACCAAACTTATTAATTTGAGTGAATGCACCCACACATAGACATGCACTTAAGGGATGTTCAATCAATGGGTGTAAATAACTCGGCTTCTTAAAAATAATATTTGGACACAGTTTATTTATTTATGCATAATCAAAGTGAAAACTCCAAATATTGTTTATCTGTCATAATTATTATTACTTTAGCTTGTATTTTGAGATGAGCAAATGAAACAAAAAGCGTTCAAATTACGATTCATCTGCTTAATTAGCAAAATACATTTTCAGAATATGACTTTTTAGAAAGGTCCTAGACACTATTTTAAAACTATTTTCAAAGCTTTAGCTTTTGAACCTTGCATGAAATCAAGTTTTGAATTAAATGGGTCATTCCTGTAATCTAAACCAGAAGTAAGACACAGCTAACATGGTCTTTACAGCACATCATCAATCACACGTGAAAGTCTGTTTTCAGTTGTTTTAACAGAAATAAATTCCAGTTTAATAGACATTAACTTTTAGACTACTGCTTTGGCAATTGCTAATGCCAATAACAAGTTTTAAACACAGTCATGCATGTGCAGTTTTTGGCTGGTGTTATGAAGTGTTTTTGCCATTTTGAATTTACCAGGGACAGTAACACTTGTAATTGCTAAAAGTAACATTATTTGATATTTAAATATCTTGATTCTCCTGAATTATGCTTATATTTAGAAGAGAATTAAACTGATGCAAACTATAAGTTACCACAGACGATGACTGTTCATACATAAGAGAAAATGTTTTCTTCGCATATTTTGTTCAGATGCTGGAATATCACTAGATTTCTTTATTTTAAGGTATTAACACATGAACCCATGGACGTTTTTAATGTTTTTGCGTGAAATGGGAGTAGGAAACACACTTTGGGGACTATTTCTGAATACATGTACATCCTAATACATGGGCTTCCAAGCAGTATTCCATTAGACCAATGCCTAATTGGGCTAAAAAATAGTTTTCCATTGGTTAGTTTGCTGGCGCATTAGTAGAAAGTGAAAAGTTGGGGTTGTTTTTTGTTTGTTTTTCTTTGTGTAATGGACCCATAATATTCACATGTAGAAGATCCTTTATTCAAAATGTCCATCTTATCCTACTTTTTGCACAGGTTCACCTGTCTGTGTGTGTTTCAGACTTGTCAGCCTTAGATCTGAGGCCATCAAGTCTAAAATCTGGACACAAAATTGAATTTCGACCATTTTTGGTGGGGAAAAAAACGGGTCTGAAAAATTAGGTTTTTCTGTGTGTATTGTGTTGGGCAAATAAAATGTCCAGAATATTTGGTATCATTGTAGAGCTAAATCTGTCTCCCTTTCTATAATACCACCCACTTTAGTGTATCATGCATGATCTAGACACTACAGACCTTGGCAGTAGGCTAATACCTCCTGCCCCATAAACACGGCGCTAAGCGTTAATGTGTTAAGGGTAAATTGCAAATTTTAAACATTTTTTGGATTTACTAAGGTGAACCTCTTAGAGGGATACAAGTTGTGAATTTAGGCTAGTTAATTAGCCTCAACCCATTCAAAATCTTAACAAGGTCCCTTCCAACTGAAAGCATAAACATTGTTCCAGAACCTGGCCTCATATGCTTCAAACATGTCATACTTCACCTCATGAAATCTTGCATCCACCCTTGAATACGGCCAATTTGTTTGCATTCCAGATTGAGTGAAAATGAAGGTTGTGTCAGTTATTGATGTGACAGAGTCAGCTGTCAGAGCCAGTGTGACCTCTGGTAATACAGCCACTGATGCCAAGGCAGGTGCATTAGTACAGCAGTCTTTGAAAGCCAGGAGAAAAGCCCTAGAGGAAGTAAAAAGAGCCTGTGCTAGGTGAGTGTTCTCGGAATATAAATGTCTTGTGTTGATGTGGCAATGATCATAGTTTAAAGTTTTGATTCACAGATAGTAAAGTCACAATACTGAAAATTATTGATTGTTGTGGACATTTACTATGGCAGTTCAGACTGAGTCAGGAAGGTTGATAATGGATGGTACTGTTATTAGTGCATCAGTGTATATTGCATGAACAAAAAGTCTCAATGATTTTCATGTATCTCCTGTATTGACTTTCAACTATGAAAGGGATAGAGGAGTAACATTAATTTTTTTTATGTATGTGTTTTAACTTGTACATGTTACATTTTTTCAGAATAATAATTTAGCATAATATAAAACTTAAAACAAATCCAAGTGACAGCCATGTTTCTTCTGTCTTTTAGATGTATGAAGGAAGATATTTGTATGGGAAAAATCAATATTATATACCAGTTGAAATATAAGACATAATTACCTCAAGTTTGTTGGACTTGTATGCCACTGTTCTTTCCTGCAGGTGTTGTCCCAGGTTTTGTTTATAAATGACGACATTGTTGCATCACACTGGGATGGTCCTGGCTTTTAAAAAGCTGTCACCAATTTTCAAAAAGTGTTGCCATGACAAGTAGTGTACATTTTTCCAAGTGTGAATTTAGTCTATTAATGTAACAGGCAATGAAAATTACAAAAGATGGGTTAGTTAATTCTTTAATTACAACAAGCATTAACAACATGTTACAATCACGATTTTAGGGCTGCCCACTTGTTGAATGCAGTTTCAAAATCAGATTTTTCACATTTGTACAGGCTGATTCTCATTAAATTCTCAAGAGATGAGAGTTTATTTGTGATGTCAGCATCCTGTATCACCATTTTTGCACGTGTATGACTGTTGTTACCTGAAAAAAATGCATTATCAACTTTAGTTGACATTTTAAAAATAATAAAACCCTATGATTGTACATTGCAATGTAAGATAAGTAACGTATAATGCGACTGTTGATTGCATGCATTCCGTAATTAAATGTCCTCCCCCCCCCCCCCCCCCCATTATGGCTAGCTTCACAAAGCTTGTAGTGAATTGTTTCCTAAATCCCAAGAATGATCACTGAATGCTGTATAAATTTTCTCAATAAGCAAAATAGGATCTCCATTCCCACGAATGAAACTTACATGAGTCAACGCCTGACAATATTGGACCATATATATAAGCATACATTCACACCCAATTTAGGGATTCTTTCACTCATGTATTCTGAGAAATAAATAATTATTTTTAATTATGAAAAAACTTGTTTGTTTGTTTTTTTCTATTGTTGCAGAGTTTAAGTCTCTGTAGCTGTAACACGGGATTGATGGCAGAAGGAAAAGATAAAATGAATAAAATGCACAAATATTACTTACCCCGCCTGGATTCATGTTTGGTGACACACTCCTTCTTCAAAATATCACAGCCATTTGTAAATGAATTGACGAATTTTGCCTTGATACATACATCACAGAACATCGGTTTAACTTTTTTATCATATCTCAGCCACGGACGCCCAAGTTTCCAACTGTCTAGAAATTGACATTATATGATTGATTATATATATATATATATATATATATATATATATAATGTTTTAAATACAACTTTCACTGTTCTTTCAGCCTACAGTATATATTTACCCAAGTCCAATTCATATCTTCACTGTACATTATTTATTGCAGTGTGGATGCTAAGCATGAGTCTGTTATTTTCCAAAAGCTGGACTTCGGAGAACTGGCAGTGTTGGACATATTCTACAATGCAGATGTTGTGGTGGTTGACATGTCCGTTACCGTCCAGCAGTCCTCCCTTTTCTATCACTTAGGTGTGCGGGAAAGTATGGAGATGAAAAATAACATCATAATCTTTTATGACAGTGATCCTGAGGCCACAATTTCTATGAAGGTAAGCATATGTGTACCTTGTTAGCATGTGGTTAAAACCCAGCTATGTAGAAAAGGCATATTCATTGAAGCAACTAATAGAGGCAACCATTTTTTCCCCAGGTTACATTCAGTGATGATATGCCAGCTCTGAGAAAAGTTATATACTTTTCGTTTAAAAAAACGCAGAGTTTATATATTAAATTAAATTTTGCATTTTAAGGATTTTAACCTTTTCTTGGATTCATATTTGTTTTTAACTGTATGTACTTGCTTATAAGACATGTCCAACTACAAACTGCACAGACCCATATCTGGTATTACATAATGCACCATCAGATCAGGGTCTACGCAGTTTGTTTGGCATATTCAGTAGAACAAGCAACATAGACCCTGAGCTGCAGGCACATTATGATATGGCAGATCAGGATATTTGTTGTTTGCAGTTTTACTTGGCTTATAAGCGAGTGTATTTATTCATTTTGGATAATTTAACTTATTATATTTTGGGTAGCTTGGATTGTACAGCTGTGCCAATAAACTCAATACACACATACCAACTTATCTGGTTTAATTTTATGTACAGTAGAATTTTAACAACATACTGAGCCGTGTACTTAAAATCAATGTGAAAGTTTTGGTTGTTTGGAGTTTTTGACCTTGCTGGGAAGAGAGGGCATTGTGATAAGATTGTAGATGTCATTGGAATGTTGTTGTTGATTAGAGTGATTGATGATTGAGTTTTGAAATTTTGCAGTAATTATATATGGTTTATGAACAGGACAGTTTTTAGAAAATGTAAATATACTCAAAAATATTTTTGCAAGCTTCAAGCTCAGTTACAAGTTTTTTGAAGGCTCAGTTGACATGAAAACTTTATACCAGGGGAAAATGTATATGATACTTCATTGATATTGAAATTTCATCTGCTCATCAAGGCAAAATAAAGGGATGTTTCTTCAACCATTAGCAAAAGATTACCAGCAAACAGTAATATATTGGACTAAATATAAGCGACAACATTATTATTATATATGAGGTGGACAAAAATTTAGAAAATCCATTGTTATACCATAACAGTCTTGTTTCAAGGTAAATGATTGTAGATGTATCAAGGTTACTATTATCAACTTTCTAGGAAACCTTTGCCCTATTTATTGTTTGAATTGCACACTCTGCTCGTTATTTACTATCAGTCCTGCAAATTGAAAGTGTAACAAAAGTTTACACTACTGTAGAATCTATTTGAGATCAGCAAATAAAAGATGTTTCTATTTGTATGGTGTCTTGTGACAATGTCCATCAGCATCTCAGAAATTTGCCATCCCTGACCAGAAACTTGGCCTTATTTTATCAGAATTATTATTAAAGTTCATGTTATCATTAAGCCAACACCGTTAATCCTGTGTCTGATCTGTCAGGGAAATGTTAACCTTCCATGTGTGTAATTTGTTTAGTCATTAAACCACATGCCAGTATGGCTCACAACAAGAATTATGATTGTACTTGTACTTACTGAGGGACCACTCTGGTGGTCTAGTGGTTGGATCATCTTCCTTGGATGTGGTAGGTTGCGGGTTTGAACCCTGGCTGAGTCATGTCAAAGAGTTATAAACATTGTAATAAGAGCTGCCTCATTTGGTGCTCAGCATTACAAGGGCACTGTTAGGACTGGTCGGCCTGGTATCAGGATAATGTGACTGAGTGGGACATGATGCCACATGTCTGTGGCAGGTTGACTCTTTGCTAAACGTTACTATAAACTGACATGCTGCAGAACTCTTTTAAGAGCTATGTTAAATATCCAAATCACAGACACACACAACATACACATGCATACTTATTGAGGCAATCAGTCAATTTTTGCTTGAAAAGCTGTGTTAAAAATTCACACACACACACACACAACTTACATATACATACTTGTAAAGGCAATCAGCCAATTTTTGCTTGAAAAGCAGTTAAATATTCAGATCACACACACACACAACATATACATACTTATTGGGACAATCAGCCAGTTGTTGCTTGAGAAGCTGTGTTAAATATCCAAATCACACCCACACACAACATACACATACATACTTATTGGGGCAATCAGCCAGTTGCTGCTTGAAAAGATGTGTTAAATATCCAAATGACACACACACATACATACTTATTGGGGCAATCAGCCAGTTGTTGCTTGAAAAGCTGTGTTAAATATCCAAATCACACACACACACACGCACATACATACTTATTGGGGCAATCAGCCAGTTCTTGCTTGAAAAGCTATGTTAAATATCCAAATCACACACAACATACACATACATACTTAATGGGGAATCAGCCAATTGTTGCTTGAAAAGGTGTGTTAAATATACAAATCACACCCACACACAACATACACATACATACTTATTGGGGCAATCAGCCAGTTCTTGCTTGAAAAGCTGCGTTAAATATCCAAATCACACATACACACACACACACACACACACATATACATACTTATTGGGGCAATCAGCCAGTTGTTGCTTGAAAAGCTGTGTTAAATATCCAAATAACACACACACAACATACACATACATACTTAATGGGCAATCAGCCAATTGTTGCTTGAAAAGCTGTGTTAAATATCCAAATCACAAACATACGTACTTATTGGGGCAATCAGCCAGTTGTTGCTTGAAAAGCTGTGTTAAATATCCAAATCACACACACACAACATGCACATATATCCTTATTGGGCAAGCAGCCAATTGTTGCTTGAAAAGGTGTGTTAAATATTCAGATCACACACACAGACACACAACATACACATGCATACTTATTGGGGCAATCAGCCAGTTGTTGCTTGAAAAGCTGTGTTAAATATCCAAATCACACACACACAAAACATACACATACATACTTACTGAGGCAATCACCAGTTGTCGCTTGGAAAGGTAAAGCCTTTAATATAGTACCTTTTTGTTGGATTCTGGACAAATTATTTTACAACGAACCATGTCAAAGTATGCTGCATTGTAGGGATCTGAGGAGATCAAAATATTTATATTTAGTCGATTGCTGCTTCAGGAATTTGGGCCTTCTGGTGTAAGGATTGCTGCTTCAATGGATAATTATTTCTTTAAGCACCTCTACTAATCTCTCACCGTGATAGTAATAGATTGGGATTTTGTAAGTATGACGTACAGGAATGCTTGTTTTATATTGCAAAGAGAGAATATTCCATTCAGCAGCTGACTTTGGTAAAAAAAAAAAAAAAAAAAAAAAAATAATATAAATGCAAGTTCTAAAATTAAATATCTTAATGTTGCAATGTATTGAATGAAACTCTTTCACATTTTGTTCCTTATAAAATTATATCAGCTGATATAGATTTTGTTCCCTATGACTCATTCTCCCGTCTTTGGCATGTATTGTTTCAATTGCATCTTTTTCATACTGAGGGATGTTATCCCACATATCCTCTGTCCAATGAGAGATCATATGAAGGTGAAAAATGAAGAGGCTTCAGTGTTTGTCCAAAAGCTTGGTATTTCCTTTAAGTAAGATAGGGATTAAACAAGAGTTTTTAGAAGGGATTATGGGATTATTTGACCATATCATTTATATAAAAAAAAAGAAATATTGGGGCGTAGACCGCCGTCTACTGATCATCTTCATATTGTCAATGTGTGCAACCATTTGGCTATGTACTCGGTTTCCTTTTTTCTTTTTATATTAACTGTACATGTCATGTTTAGAAGAAAACAAATGAGTTTCGGCTAAAACACGGTATTGGTGCTGAGAGTAGTCTCACTCACTTAAAAAATTGAAATGTTTGATAGAACATTTCAGTGAAGCTCATTATATACCCTAGGGTGTCCTCTAGTCAGATCAAGTTAGATTTAGCTTGAACATGCATGCGATTTTGTTTAACCATTATTTCAATTCTGTGGTATAACAACAGTTACAGACACTACACTTGGTGTATAACATGCAAGAAAAACAGCATGAAAACTTTAAAACTTTATTTTTTTTCACAGTAACATCAGTAACAGGATATCAACATTTAAAGTAAACAACATAACTGGAAGTGGTAAACAACTTAATAACAAAATCAAAACATCTATGACAAAGGTATCACTTAGAAAAAAACCTAACCATGAAACTTTTGCATAACAAACATAAAACACATAGAATAATCTTATTTAGGCATTTATCTAACACCAAGAAGAATATTTAAACAAACAAAATCATTAATACTGGCCAAAAGTATTGCAAACTTCCATAAGAGTCAGAAGTACATTGTCCATAAAATTGGTTACAGACACTACAAAACTATAGCATTTCAATACAGCTGCAGAACCATACATATCTCCATAAAATTCACTTCAAAAATAATTCAACATGAACACATTGACTAGAATTCTTCATTAAATGAATGTTGATTAGTTATTAAAATGATAAAACCACATTGTAACAGGTATATGTCCAATACTTGTGTTAAAATTATTTTGTGACTAGGGTTCCTTAACTTGTACTCTTTGTATGCTTCTTCTAATGTCATAGTCATAGTCATGTTTTTGAAGTATTTCTTTTTGACCACCTTTTCTTACTTTCACAGTTTCACGTTTATTAGGCACTTCCCTACTGATTTCTGGACTTAGAAAAAAATCTTTCACAGATTTCTTTAATGGAGAGTTAAGTGCATCCCTTCTTCTTTTTCTTTGCTTCGTCTCCCACCATGTAGAACTAGGTTTTTGCCCTTTCACTGATACTTTGAAATACTTTTTTAGTCTGTGTCTTTTATATTTCTTCAGTAATGCGTCACAAATGATGTTGTATGCATGTTTCTTTGCACCCCCTTTCCTTGTTTTCACTTCTGAAATGCTCTCTGACACAGATTGTATAACAGTATCTGTCAATTCAAGTTTTTTTCTGCAATCTGGTGTCATTATCATTTTATTCCTATTTAGAAACTTTGATGTTGATGGAGATTCAATTAATTTACTTATGATGACTGCTTTTCTCTTTGGGGTATTTGGTAATACTTCCTTTACCTTTTTTAATTGTCTGTACAGAGTTGCTTTAGGTAACACTTTATTCATTGGTGAATCTCTGGCTGACCCAGTATTTCCTATTTCACAATCAGTCTGAATACACTCTTGCTGTATACTTTCATTCAGTTTGATATGCATTCTCCATGCTTGGGTTCTTTTCACAGCTTCTTTCTTCTTTCTACTTAATTCAGCAGTTTTCGGACTTCTTAAATCAACACTCTTATTAACCGATAATGCCAGGGCTGCTTTTTCTTTCTTTTTCTGGCGATACCTTTTCATTTCTTCACGTTTTTTCCTTCTTAATTCTTGTTGAAGATTTGAATCGGAAAGAGATTGCTGTTTTTTTAGTAGTCTTGCATCTTTTCTTCTTTCTCTATCAACCCTTTTTAGCTCCTCATGTTTCGCCTTATTTTCCCTCTGTTTTTTTCTCCAGGCTTGTACCTTTAGCCTCGTCTTCTCCCTTCTAGCTTTAATCTTCTGTTCATCTTCTTCTGGCTTATCTTTGCTTCCTAAAAACAAACAACTTCATTCTCATTTTTGTTCCTCTATGTATACGGATGAAATTTAGACTTTACAAAACATACTTGTAATGAGTACGCAATATGCTTTCATACATAAGCAAACTGGAATAACCTGTAGATTCTTAAAGAAAAGTATCTGATTGAAAAAGAAATAGCATAAAACCTGATGATTATTCAATGTTCTAGCATTTACAATGATTGCACACTTTCCTTAATAATGTAAACAACAGTCGGGTCAATTCACATGTCTAGTAGTGTCTGTAACCATTTGACAATATCAGCAATGTATCCAATACTAAGTCTGAGCTCATTGAATTCTCATAATATTTCTGTTCAAATTTACTAGTCTAATGATATGGAATGCAAAAATACTCAGTTTCAATTGCATATTATAAGAAATCACTGAAAATGTTGCCTGTTATCAGAAATCTAGATGAAAGAAACTATAAATATACCAAAATATTACAAATTGCAGACAGACAATATGTCAAAATTTAGCCTTACACATCAATACTGTAATAGGAAACATAATTTGGCTTCATTTTTAAAAAAAAACAGGGATAAAGTCATAGACAGTATAAAAAGGGGATATTGGTTACAGACACTACAATTTAAGAGTGTGGTTTACCAATTCAATACAAACTTACCAGAGTTGTTCCCAGAGGTTTGCTTTTGTCGTCTTCCCATGTCTTAGGGATGTACCATGGTAAAGAACAGAAAAAGTAATTAGGCAGCTTCTTCTAGGATAAGAAATTCAGGTTACATTGTCTTGTAGTAAATTACTCAAACAGACAGTGCTGCAAGAATGATGCAATATTCAATCAAGAGAGTTATTGCATCACTTTTTTGCTCTTGGCTGCAGAGGTAAATAGATGATGCAACATTACATCACATAAGATGGAACTTTCTATTGAGAAAAACAATGTTTTAATGACAAGTAGAACAATACTTTTATCTTTCATTTTTATACCTGTTTGTGTAGTGTCTGTAACTTTTTTTTATTGAGTTGCTGTTTTTTAATGGTACAATACAGCACCACCAATTTTGGCCAACTTGGACATCACATGGATACACATGAGCCTTTGTAGGATTTATACTTTTCCATAATGAAACAACAAAATTATTGCCATATAAACTTGTAAAGGTTACAGACTCTACAAAATTTAGAACTGGAAAGTTTGACAAAGAACAAGCTCTCATTCGAATATCTTGGCTAGCCATGTGATTTAAATGGTTTTACTACTTATTATAATATAAAGTCGAGTTCTAGATGTCAATAAAAGTTATAATGAATGTTATTTTGTACAAAATGTTGGCATATAACAACAGATTAGTGTTTGAATTTCAGTGTTGAAACAAAACTTCTACTGACGGTATTTTCCTTATAAAATCCATAATATTTTACCGATTTCTTTAATTCAAGAAGCAATATTTGCAGGATAGAATTCCGCATAAAACCAGACCAATAAATGCATAATTTCAGTATGATATTTAGAGAATTCTCTATTTTATATTCAAGCTTTTTTCGAGTGAGACTACATAACGCTCAAAAATGGCCATTTTTAGAGCTTGTTTCCATGCATATCTCAACAATAGAATACACTAACCTCTTGAAATTTTCAGGAAAGTAAGAGAGGTATATGCCAGGCTTACCAATCTTTAAAATTGGTTCATATCTTGTTTAATTTTTCTATTTCATGCATATAACATGAAAATTCCTTTATCAGCACCAATACCGTGTTTTAGCCGTTTCTTAAGTTTGAAACCATGTGTCACAGATGAGCTATAGTTTTATAAGCATGCATGTAGCTGACCAGTATATTGAAAAACATGGCTCCAAATATTATCAAGTGAAATGGCTTTATTGATGTGACTTTTGGAAATTATATGACTGAAAAATGTTAGAGAAGAGAGATTTTGTTAAACTTAAAAATATGTTGCATCAGAAGAAGGAAAAATCAATAGTGCTTTAAAAAATTTGAAAGAGGAATTCTACAGTTGTATAATAAGGCTTTTAGAAGTTGTGGACTTTATGACTTTCCAGCAAAAGTGATGTACACTGATTGAAGAGAATATTCTGTATAAATAATTTATCATTTTGTTCTGTGTCTGTATTCTCATAGTAATCAACATGGATTTAGCCAATTTGTGACAATAATTTAACTGACTATAGATCCAGGTAAGTAGCAGAAATAAATATACTTTCTTTTGCAATTATGACATAATATAAAGATCAGTCTTTTATGCTCAGATTGCGCTCTTTGTCATATTCGTAATAATTACAGTGATACCTCTCAAGGTGTTGGCATGTTTGAACTTAAAACAAAGCAGATCATGTTTACATTTAATATAATTTCCCTTTGATCTGGTACCCAGCTAACAAATCATTGATATCTTTGATTACCCGGTTGACTGTTTTTAGATTTTGGAACTCTCAACCAGCAAGTCAAATTTAAACATACAAGTTTGCATTGGGAATGATTAATTTAATATTCTATCATTATTGCAGCTATCCTGTGGTGCGGATGGTGTTTTTTTCCCATACCAACTGGATGCTGAAGGGACTTGCGCAGTGATAGATGCATCAAGCACATCAAGAAGAGCTACTGAACTCTGCATCAACCCAGATACTGGGCCCTCCATTTATAACAAGCTGAAAAAGGCTTTTAATGATGTGGCAGAAGAGAATACGTAAGTTGCACCTATTTGTATTATACTAATTTCATTTGTAAAAGCTTTCTGTTTAATTTTACACACCCAAAAAAATCGTTTTAATTGGAGGTTCCAGAACCATAAATTCTACCAATGATTTTCAGAATTTTGGGTTCAGTTGAATTACATTCAGAGAAGCAATATTTTAAAAAAGCACATGACTGTCATCCATCAACTGTTTTATTGTTGTTGTTGTTGTGGGTTACAAACCATTTAGCAGCCAGTATAACTGGTGGTGGAGGAACCCAAGAAGATCTTGGGGGAAAACCACCAAACCATGGGAAGGGACTGGTAAGCTTTTCTTTTACATTCCCACATTGGCTGAGCTCAAGACTTGAACCCACACTATAATAGGTGAGATGGCAGTGATCTGTAAAGGTTAGCACTTTTGACCACTCAGCCACCTGGGGACTTAGATTAGGTATGGGTGTTATGTAGTGGCAGGGCAGGGTCTGTGCAGTTGGATTCAACTTATAAGCAAATATAGACAGCATATCAAAGTTATAAATACCCATCTTTCAGGTTCACCTTATCTGCTTCATTCTTTCAAAGGTATGTGCTGTTTTTCTTGTATTAAAATGATTTTTTTAATTAAAATTTGATGAATAGCAAATTCATGATGTTAATTATAAAAAGTATTTTTGGTTGCATTGGTTTGGAGAAAATATCATTCTTGTAAATACAACTCATAAAGAAGAGGTGCAATGTCCACCTGAAGGAGACCTTAGACAGTACATTTCAGTACTCTGACAAAACCCACAACTGTGTAATTTGAAGGCAGAGTGGAGCATGTGCAAGTCCAAGAGAGCACTATGACTCTTGCTTTACTGCTGGTCTGCATGGTTCTTTGTATTTGCAAATTGACACTCCCTTGATGAGGTGAATTGTGGTATAAGCTTAAGGTACAGTGAAAGCATTGTATGGTTCAGTGCTGTTACATATATATAATTTATATTGTGTGCTTGACCTTTTTTGCCTACTCGACCATTGTCTTTTTCTTTTAAAGATATTTACTAAAACTGAGTTCAAAACCTAACTTTGTGAGTATACATTGTTCTGGAAAAAAAACATTTGATAGTCTGGTGAAATGTTTCATCAAAAGTTTGGGAATTCCAGAGCAGTCTGTTGCATCATAGGTCAAGTGAAATACATGGAACATTGATAAAACATATAAGGAATAATTAGTTCAAGTTATTCATTGGAATTACAAAGTACTCATTGCCCTTTTGGATTAAAACAATACTTAAGGATTAATGAGAACTTATTCAAAGAAATTTTTGATTGTATCATTTTGGAATTTGTCAGATTCTGTCATGCTGATATATTGTGTTTTTTACCATGGAAAAATTGAAATTGTTGGTATTTGTTTACCGACAAATTTTAATATGTATTTAAAGGAGACCAGAAAAAAAATTTCCTTTTATGTATATAACTATCTACAAATTTTAATTACACTGTAATGTTGATCAATTCAGTATAATAGGATGGTAGTGATTATCTAGCACGGAAGATACCACGATTCCGTAAATTGCTGAGTTTTGATGAGACAACAGATTACGTGGTCTCGTGATGCAATACTAGCCATTCCTCGAATACAAACAAAACATGGCAAGCAAGACAGACAGGAGGAGACCAGATTTGGGTTGCACATTCAAAAGTTGGGTCTGCTTCCGAGATATTTTCATAACTATATCTGATGAAGTATGTTTTAACAATGTGTTTAAGACGTGACAGCAGAAAGTACAGCAATAAGAAGGTGCTCATATTTCATATTTTGGAATGTAAAAAAAGCAGTGTCATTTAATACTGATGCATAATGTGCTGTGTAAAAATGTGATAATGATCAAGTGATGGTGCCCAATGCAAAAATTAATTCATTTAAGAAGGTTCACTTGTATTATATGTAAACAACGTATTCATTACCTACCCACAACACAAGCACACACAGATACACACACCAAAGGACTGATATCTTGTAAAATATACATCCATGAGAGATAATACTGAATTATGGGAGAAGAGATTCCAATCATTACAGGTTGCCGTTTATACATTCTATGTGTAACATGCATAGACTGAAAGATTTTTTTTTTTTTTTTAAATTATTATTATTTTTTTTATAAAGATTACTGAAAATTGTGTTTTCTTGAAACACGACTGTGTCGGGTTTAAGAATCTTATTTTTTAGCAAAGCTTCCATTTGGTTAAAAACAGATCTCAATTTCACACATGACAGTGGTGACTTGATTTAGAGTGTAATCTTGAAAATATATTTACTCATTTCATCAGCACGAACAGGTGTTGGGCTGTCATATTTTTATTAGCACTGATGGTGTAGATAAATGGTCTGGAAATTGATTGTTGCATTTTGTGGTCACTTACTCGGCCTTCTGTCTATTTTTGTAATTCATATGTTTGACACTTTTCACAGTGAAAAGATTTAAAATATCCAATGGTATGTTTGTAACAGTTTCAACTTTTCATCTAGGCCTAGCATTTGCGTATCCTAGAGCTGCTATTTTTCAGGATCCTTCTCATAACATTCCTTTGAGAAATGTAATGAACACGGAGTGCTATATGGTGTTGCATTGAAATCGACTCGCTTACAATTATGTATCCATACTTTCTTTATGCCTTTATTGTTTGGAAAAAAGAAAAAAATGTTTTCCACAGCTTTTTCTTAATGTGTTATTTACACCTTTAAGCAATGTAAAATGGCCATCAGCTTATTCGGCGTGACTGGTAATTCTGCACAACAATATGTCATTTCTGTAATATTCAATAACGTGCCTTTTTGGTATAAAAAATAAAATTATTTTTGGGCTGAAATGCAGACAGAAAGATTCCAAAGTAATGTATTTCATTTCCATAGCCTGATGCATAAACATTACATATTTTCAAATCCATGCGCAGAATAGTCCACTATATCAGTTCTAGTAACTTAAGCACAGTTCTAAATTTCATTTAAATCTTCATCATTTTTTCGTTTAACCCCAAAATACTTATCCAAATTTGCAAATGGCATTTTGTCCAAGTCTCGATGTGTCTTGGTTTCAAGTTCGCATGCAATATTTATACAGCTACAATCGGAAATGAAATCAATTACAGGATCATGGGGTTTCGCCAATGTAGAAAATTGCATATTTGCGGCGACACGAATTTTGGCTGATAAAAACTATATACATTCTTGCTTTTGGAGTAGAGAAAATCAAAGGCACCATGACAGGAATAACAATGCACTGTTATATCATAATCTGCTTATGCTGATATCTGGTCTTTTTACTGTATGCTGTATTATAATCAAAATAACCATGCAACTGACTATTTAAAATCCAACACCTCTGAAGGCAGAAACGTGAAATAAGTACAGTCAACCAGATGATGCTAAATTTTTTTACCTTTGAAGCACTGATATATATTAAACAAATAAAACAAATCTGTCTCAATGTTCTGCAATTATCTGATGTTGCCATGGCAATAACAAACTGGTATTTGTTAAGTACTTCAACTAGAGCCTTTATTTGTGCCTTTCAATAACAAATGCACCATCATCAAAGCAAGCCGACAACCTTTGCTTAAAGAAAGCAACAAACTCAAATAAAAGCATTGCCTCATTTTTCATAGTGATTAGAACATATTTATTGTGCCGCGAAACTATCCTGTTTGCAAAAGAAAAACGTAAAATAAAGCCACCCTTCCCCCCCCCCTCAAAAAAAAATTCTCGTACAGAGGACTCCTACATAGGTGATTTTCTGCATCCCAGATAAAAAATTTGCATCCAAATACGCATAATTACGCGTTTCCGAGAGCTGTGAACAAGACAGAACCAGAAGAGTTTACTTTTCTCTATGATGAGTTCAGGTAGTTTAATGGTGTATATAGTATGAGTTTACCTTGCTAATCTTATGAAAATAGACAACTTACACTTAGGGCTGGATTTACTATGGTTATCAGACAATTGAAACATAGTATCGGTTAGCTGCTGCAGCTTAACAAATAAGGTAGCTTAGAGGTCAGTTCTATTCATTGTGGTTACTACCAAAAGCCATCAAACAGGTAAGCCAACATTCCTTCTGGGGGGCCCCGATCTAAAGCACTCTCTGTTACGGATCACTGCCATCTCACCTCTGTCTGCGTGGGTTCGAGTCTCAGATTCGGCCAATGCGGGTATGTGAGAAAATTTGCCAGTAGCTTCTTATGGGTTTTTTGGTGGTTCTTTTCAGGGGTTTTCACCGGGTTCGTCCTCCACCATTAATACTGGCTGCCATGTAAAGCCTGTCTTGTGCTGATAAATGGCGTGAAACCCTACTACAACAACAACATTCCTTCTGGTGCTGGGTGTGTAACTAATTGCTAGTGTGCAAAACAATAAAACTAATGCACCCCTCTTTTGGTCGAGTGGTCTAAAGTGCTCACCATTACGAAACACTGCCATCTCACCTCTTTCTGCAGGGGATCGAGTCTCATGCTCAGCCAATTTGGGTATGTGAGAAAGCTTACCGGTAGCTTCTCATGGGTCGGTGGTTCTTTCCGGGGCTATCCAGGGTTCATCCTCCACCATTGGCCATCATATATAGCCTATCTTGTGCTGAAATATGGCATTAAACCCTATAACAACAACTTTTGGCTTTATAGTTTGTTTGCAGAGGGACCAGCTTGATCTGGATTCTGCTACAGTAACTTTATATTTGTCGATAACCGTAATTGTGTGATCTTATAAGCCATGTTGAATGTGGATAACCACTAAAATTAAACATTTTAGCTGTTTACCTTGTTAGTCAGATTTGAACCAATATTTTTGTGTGGATTTATTTAGCTTAGACTGGAGATGTGGTAGTTGAAATAGTAGTTGGTAAGTATTATAGAATTAAACTTATTGCTCACACAAAACAACATTTTGTTTCACTTCCAATCCTTTGATGGATGATGTAGGAAACATAATAGTAATTGCATGAAAGTTCCCATGCAAACCAATGGGCTATGGATCCGATTTGTGTTCCTATAAGTTTGGTAAAGAGCATTGGAAATTTCCCTGGCCCACAATAATGATTCTTGGTTGCCCAGGCTAATTGGGATTGTCATCTCCTGAGCAAGGTATTGAATCCAGGCCTGTACAAGTGGAAAGTGAACATGATACTGCTGCATTGATCAGTTGCAGTTGTATTCCTTATTTCAGAGTTGTATTCCTTATTTCAGAGTCCATATTAAGGAGAGGTTTTTAGCCGATCTGAGAAAAGCTCGTGATCAGTACAAAGGGGAAGAGCTAGCACAGGTAAGGTCAAAGACTTTATTTCATTTTCTTCTCCTATACACTGAACTTAATACTAGTAATAGATGTCTTGCTAAGGGGAGGGGGGGTCATGATTCATTCTAAATAGTCAACTTGGGCAGAGAAATTGTTGCAGATCATGGTCAGTGCTAGTTGCAGTTGGATGTTTAAGTGAGTATATATGGTATACAGTTAGGTACAGGGGTGCATTATGCAAAGATAGATCAGGGTCTATATTATTTGCATCTTGACTTTTGTGTGAGTATATATGGTACACAGATAGGTTTAGTGATGCCTCATGCAGTCTATTGGAACAAAGGTTGGATATATTAAAGTTGGATTAACAAGACCATGTGTCGTTATTGTAGATTTGGATATAGTTGGATTAACAAGACTGCATGTTTGTGTCATTGTTGAAGGTGTGGATGTAGTTGGAGTAATATGACAGTACGTTTGTGTTATTATTGAAGGTTTGGGTATAGTTGGATTAAAAAGACTGTTTGTTTCATTATTGAAGGTATAGATAAATTAAAGTTGGATTAACAAGACTTTATGTTTGTGCAATTAATTAAGGTATGAATGAATCAGAGCTGGATTAACATAACAGTATGTTTGTGTCTTATTAAAGGTATTAGAAGGCATGAAGCGGAGACTGGATGATCCACAATTACTGTCTGTAGATGTTGTAGTCAACCTTCTTATTTCATACAGAGAAATACAGGTAAGTGTGAAAAAGATTATATTTAATATTTCCTAATATACTATGAATTCAGTATTTTTCATTTGACATACATTTTTGTCTTTTTCTGTTGCAGTAGATTATGTATTTTGGCAACAAAAAGACTTGAATCTGTGAATTTAAGGACCCACATAAATATAATTTAAAACAAACAAAAATTGGTATCTATGACCAAAAATAATCAGTTTACAGAAAATGCAGTAAATTATTGAAAAATATTCACCAGTTGTCCATACTTACGACTCCTCATGACCTTCATTAGGACCTACTTTTTGCTTATGATAGTATTTACCTGGATGTCCATTGTTCCAACAAATCCAAGTTTCTGAGGAAGTCTGGCTGATTAACCTTGGATTGTATCTTCTGAATGATTTGTTGCATTATGACTATGATCTTAAATATGTACCAGAAAAGAGTGAAGATAATAAGCTCTGTAAAATTCAACGATTTATTTCACTAGAATACAAAGTAAAAAATGAGAAACAAGAACTTAAGAGTATTGCAAAAAAATTAATATCTAAAAATAATCCAAGAATTAATGATGAGTCCTAGTAATTAAAAAGTCCTGAATAAAACTCTGTTCCAAGTCCCAAAGAGATCCAAAATTGTAGCCGATGTAGTGTCTATTATGGTCTGTGAAGTGCTGATGTGTCACCAGTCTCTTGTTTAAACACAGGAATATAATTCTGGGTTTGAATTCAGTATAAATTCCAAAAAATGTCTTTATCCAAGAATTTTGTCTTGGAACTTTTGGATTAATAGAGAAAACAATCACTTGAATTCAATAATTTGATGAAAATAAGTTAAGCCCAAATTGGTCACAGCTTAATACAACCAAAAGCACAACTGGTAAAATCCTCACAGTCACAAGATAATATAGTTCCTGCTTGACCTCAGAGTCACAATTAGCGGTGTCTACAAACAACCATTAGCCTACACTTGGCATTCTCCAAAACCATGATCCTGATCAACATATTTACTCCTTCTTTGAAGCTATTACTAGTTTTTTTACATAAATTTAATATAAATAAAAAAGGCAATCAGGTCAAGCAGAAATGAACTCAGTTTTGGACAAGGTCAAGTCCAGCAAACAGTGTTACATTACAATAACATGTAATACAATTTTTTAAAAAATTAAAACTAATAGACAAACAATTAAATTAAAATATACATTAGAGTTGAAGTGACTCATTTATGCAGAAGTTTTAATCCAGTAAAAACATTTTCATTTTGGATTGAGAAAGATCCTGCTGTGTTTGAATGTAACACACACAATGGGAAATGGGACACAAAAGAATGGCAAATTACATCAGACTTTGCTTTAGTCAGGGGTCCTAGCAGCGTTCGAAAACTATAAAATCATTTAAAATTCTGCTTGTTCGATATTGCTGACAATCCTTCTTCCTCCCTCCAATCTTCTAGTTTAGGAAAACTTCAGAAAACAACTTTTCTCATGATTGAATTTAAGTCATTAATATCATCAGCTTTTATATTTTTATAATTGTGAGTTGAATCTAGACAAGTACCATTTCTTTTTGGCAAGTTGATTCTAATGCAGAAGTGATCCTTACACAGAACGTCAGACCCTGTTATGTGCAATTATTACTGCTCAGATTTGATTGTTATAGACAAGGATTGGTGTAAGAAGAGAAGGGAAGACTTACGGGAATTTTTACATCTTGATATCGAGTGTTAGTCTTCAGGAAAATGTCAAATATTGCAATATGTTGTTGTTGTAGGGTTTAACGTCATTTTTCAGCACACGATAGTCTATACATGGTGGAGGAAGAACCAGGGAAAATACCCAGAAAGAACCACCAACCCACGAGAAGCTACTGGCAAGCTTTCTCACATATCCATGTTGGCTGAATCTGAGACTCGAACCCATGCAGACAGGGGTGAGATGGCAGTGATCTATGACGGAGAGCACTTTAGACCACTCGGCCACTCAGGGCCCCAATAGCAAAATGTGAATGGCAAGTGTCATGAGAAGTTTTCAAAACCAGCAATAGATCCAAAGCAAATGAAATGGAGACATTAAGTAGTTTTGTTAACTACCCATTTAGATGATGTGCAATAACTGGTCTCTATTGTAAATGTCAAGTGGCATAAAAAAAATTACAGCTTCATATCTTTGAAAGGACTATAGGCACAACATTTCTGATTGTGTCTTGGATATTGCAAAAGACTTTGAACAAAGTAGGCATTTGGTGTTGTATGTTATATGAGACAGAGGCAGTTGCTGTAAAATCCCTTGCCCAAAAAGACATTGGTAGCTGACAGATACTGATCTGAAGGTAAGATTCCAAACCACACCATTTTGGTTACTGGTCTGTCAAATTAATCACACTTCCACCTTCTAGCCAAGCAGGACCAAATTGTCTTTTAGAACAAAGATTGTATACAATTATATAGTGATACCTGCCTCTGAAGGACATTTAATGGATAATAGAATGTCCATTTTTTGCATATGTCCTTTATATTTAGGGTAAATATGTAGGAGAAATCCAGAGAGATATATTGTAAATGCTGTCCTTATGTGCTGACATTGTTGACACAATAGTGACCGCTAAAGTTAACTGTATTTATATTATGTACAATTAAATGTAAAGCATTTCTCCATTGTAGGATTACAACTCCATGGTGCAGCTGGTTGAGGATTTGGAACAAATTCCAAATAACAAGATAGCAAGCACAGTGGCTGTACAGAACCTATATGCATTTGCCCTTAATAGGTACACACACTCCATCTGTCTATATCCATTTACATTTATATATATATATATGTGTGTATGTGTTTGTGTGTGTGTGTGTGTATACATACATATGTATATATAACACAAATACAAATCATATGGCAGATAAGTTCATTTAGGTGCACTGGAGTCAGCATAGGTTTGTATGTCTCAGGAGTTTGATAAATATAAATGCAATAAACTGAACAGTGCACTGTAATTTTTTACTAGCCATGCTGCATTTGCCTCTGATTGTTGTGATTGATTCTTTGTCAAAGCAGAGACTTGAGCTTGATCTAGCAAGGACATAGGTGAGATGTGAATTATTTATTAAGGCAAGCACTGTAGACCACCTGGCTACCAGAGGCCCTAGTGAATTTTTGACATCACTGAAAGCTGACTACCTTAGTTGCACTTCATTCTATGCCCTTTGGTATTGCGAGTCTTACAGTCACATGTGACAGCAGTCATATCAAAGGGATATAGTTCAAGAGTTTGTCACATGACAATGACATGCAAGCCAAAGCAGCACATTGTGTATGGATTATTCATGCAAATGTACAAAATAAGAGGTTTAATGTATTCACAGTTTTTGAGTGTGACACTTTTCTGAAAATGTTATTGACATGCCTGTTTGGTAAAGATCACGTTGGCAGTATGCTCATTATGGTAAACCAAGAGACAACAGTTCACAGGATCCAATTGTGATTTGTTTGATGGTAATTTCACAGGTAATTCCAGTGCCAGGCTTGTATAGAGGGCAGTAATTTTCATGCCATAATTTAATCAAAATAAAAGCTGTAATGCTGGCAGTTGCTGAAATTAAATACTTTGATTTCAAGATGGCAGTCAGGAAGTGGAAGCAAAATTGACAGACATCTGGAGCAACATGACAAAGGGAATGCATTTGTCAAACTTCTGCACTTGAAGTAAATGGATTTACCATTGTCATGATCCTTGATGGGAGCATTGTAAAAATGTTCTGTAAAACAAGAACACACGGTGTGGGAAAACTAAGCATAATCATTGGGACAAAGTTGCAGTTTGTTGTAACCTCTTTGTGCATACTTTGGAGTGGTTGAAACACTTTTGTACATCAAAAATTAGACTCACAATGATTCATATATATATATATATATATATATATATATATATATATATATTACATGCTCTCAGTATGTATAGATTTTTGTGAAGTAAATTGCCTTTATTTGCTTTCTTTTTTATATTAAGATATTCATTGGCTTCTATTTTTATGTAACTAGAAAGATTTATAGCAAAATTAACTCCTTTACTGGATAGTTACTAATATCTAAACATTTCAATTAATGAATTGCTTTTCATTTTTTCCAGGAGAAATAAGGGTGGTGATAGACAGAAGGCATTAGAAGTAATTTCCAAGGTAAATAAAACATTTATTTTAGTATAGATGCAGATCTAGTTTTATGACTTTATCATGTCATCAATAATATGACATTCTGTCAGCCTATGATATTTTTCAATGTTATATAAATCATATAAATTGAATCCAACTTCAAACTCTAAAATGACCATGATTTGCCATTGCTTAATACACCAGCAGATCTGAGTCTATGCATTTAGAAGTTGTCAGTTGAACAGAGAAACTAGATCATGATCTATTGACCGGTGACTGCAGATCAGGATCAGTTATATTTCAATTGGATGCTACTTAGCAGTTATTTATAGCATCTGCCATATTTCATTATCGCACACTTCAAATGAAATTTTTATAAAACTTAAATAATTTAAGTTTTCATGCTGAAGGTATGTAAAAGCAAACATTTTTAAATCTTTTTTAAATAATTGTAATTTGAATATATCATTTCCATCAAAATCAAAGTTAGGATATTGGTAGGACTGATTACTTTTGATGTTGTTTGATTTATATATTTTGTGTTAGGTTAAGGTGTATTCCGTTTTTTGTTAATTACATTATTTATTGGTACATAAAAAAAAAACATTTGGGGGGATGTTGTCCTATTAACAAGGGCAAGTTTAATTTGATTACTTTTTCAAAGGAATGGGTGGGAAATTTGATCCTTTATAACACTAAAAATCCAATACTTTGATTTATTATGGTTATTATTGCTACATGTTTTTTTACGTCCACACTGGAAGCATATATACTGTCTTGTTTTAGACATAAACATTCTTTGGAAGCACTGTAATTGATATTTGGTGTGAAATTCTTTTCAGGTAAAATTAAAACGTTTCATTGTCTGGAATGGCTATTGACTTTTTCCAGGTTGCTGGACAAGAGAATCATCTGACAGGGTGTACTCAGTCACTTAATTTGTGTTTGTTTTTCAGGTGATTGACCAGTCTGATAATCCCATCCCAGATCTGTTGTGCCTTGCTGGCAGGATTTATAAGGATTTCTTCATTGCATCAGAGTATGTGGATACAGCTTCACTGGAAAATGCAATAAAATGGTAAGTTTCTGCAGAAAAAAATCCTACTTTAAAATTGAGTATTCTAATCTAACAAAACCTGCAAAATCTAAAATAAGCCAGCTTAGACAAGAAGCCACTGAATGTGTATGTTGATCCTTTGTTGATGCCTTAAGTTAGAGTCTTGTGGTCATTGGTAATGAAACTTGCTTTCAACAGGGTACAAAAAAAATAATTATGTGGCAAATTAATGTTAGCAGAATTTGCTTTGGTTTTAGATTGAATAGATGTTTGGGTCAGACAAAACATTTTCACTCTGTACATTGACAAACTGCACACCTTCCCTGACAAGTTTACAAAATAACTAATGATCAGGAAACTATAGGAATGTCAAATTGTATGGTGAAATTCAGTCATTCACTACATTTATATAACAATATGTGTATGCTTAATGATGTCACCATGTTATATATAAGAGGTCCATGCTAAATGATGTCACCATGTTATATATATGTCCATGCTTGATGATGTCACCAAATTTATATATTGATGTGGCCATGCTTAATATGAAAACCATCCTATATTTTGACAGATCTTTATAACTATTAATCACAGTCAAGTTTTTACCTCACATGGTCATGTGTCTAAGTTAGCTTATGACATTTTACTTATGTCACCATTGATATTAATTTCATCCTCTCAAACACCACTCAACAAACTTTGGTCAAATTTGTCAGTATACTGACATGAAGCACTGTTCATGTAATGCTGATATACCATAAGGACATGAAACATTCAAAGACCTTTAGTAATGAATCATGATTTGTTCCAACAGTGCCAGTCTGCCATCATATATGACCACGATTATTAAAAATTTGTTCCAACAGTGTCAGTCATATATAGCTACGATTATTAAAAATAGAAATAAAAGGCTTGAAAAAATATCTTCTCAAGAATATCTCAAAGGAAATTTTATCACCTTTGATGGAAAGCACACTGACATGATGCTCTTTCAGATTAGACAATGCTGAACCACTATCAAACATGGCATCCATTACAAAAACCTGTAAACAACTTCTCAAAAAGTACAAAACAGATTCTGGCCATATTTGATAGAATCCTTTCTGGCTTGATTTTCTTTCAGACTTGTTACGTTGATGCTTATCCACCAGAAAACATTGCCATATTACTAGAAATTGCCATATTACTAGAAATTTAAAAATGTTTAGACAACTTCTCAAGAATCACTCATCAGAATTTGACTAAATTTGAAAGAAGGTTTCCTTTCAAGAATTTCTTTCAGGCTTGTTCAGATGATGTCGATTCAACAGAAAATGTGGCTGCCATTACTTAGAAAAACAATCAAATAACGTTTTATCAAGAATTGGTAAATAGAAATTACTCATATTTAATGGAAAGCATTTGATGAGGTTTCTCAATATTTGTTCAACCGGATCAGACAAAACATTTTCACTCTGTACATTGACAACCACTATTTTGCTCTCAAATATGGCTGCCATTTCTAAAAATAACAAACTTCTTGTTAATGACTACTCATTAATCACTCATCAGTATGTTAGCAAGTGTTAAAGAAATATCCTGGCATGAACCTCTTTAAAATTAATTAAAATAATGCCAATTTGCCATCAAAGATAACTAGTATTAATCAGATCAGGAGAAACTTTCAATAACTTTTCAAGAACCACTTGAGAATTCAACCAAATTTTATTGCCTGGCATAGATGGCAATATCAGTTCCACTTAGGTCCCTTGTTTGCTTAGAGTTTTGAAATTTAAATTATGATTTTACATATATTTCTTTCATTCATCGTTTCCATTTCTTCTCATTCATTTGGAACCATATTGAAATCTATTTACCAAAATCAGGTTTTACAGATCCAGGAGTGTTTAAGGGTGACAACTTGCCTTTCGATATAGCTTTATTAAAAGATTTGCTTTAAGAAAATGGCAAATGCATTCAATGCCAGTGACACATTAAATTTATTAAAAAATTAATATATAATTGAAACTGCAGTAAATCTTAACTTATTTGTAGATTATTTGTTAGCAGTTTATAACAAAGACATGTCTTCCAAATAAATATTATAGAGATATGTCATAAATGATGGTTTATGTCTTACTAGACTAGAACATGGCTTACAAGTGATGAAAAATTGTCATGTAAAGAATGAGATATTGGATTATCATGGAAAAGTACTTTCAGCTATGCAAAACAATAGATTTTCAAATCAATTCAGTGAATTCGCATTTTATTCCATTTTTGTCATTTTTCATCATTATGCATTTGGCATTTTGTATTTGTGCTCGCTATTTTCTTCACAATGTATACCGCATTTTATTAGCTTTCGTTGTGCATTCTGTTTGCATCAATTCATGGTTTTCTAATCATTCTTAATTCAGACTAGATTTTGTTTTTGTTTCACTGTAAATTTTCTGTATCAAAGATTTACTATGCTGGTGCCCTATGTCTATCTTAGGAAATATGCCACAAGTCAAATCAACAGTATCATGCCCATGTGGCCTTTTTGCTAACAGTATACAATGAATAAAACAATTTATGGAAAGCTAATTGAAATTTTGTACATCAAATAACTTACCATTCCAGTATTCTTAATGGTAAAATTTACTTGTGTGGGACAAAATGAACTGAATTTCACACACGGATAAATTGCATATATTTTCATATTTCTTACACCTTTGTAGAGTTTTAGCCCTTTCTTGGTTGATACATTGGTCCAGTTTTGTGATGGAGCCTTAGTTTAAAGACCACAGGAAATGACAGGTTAATAAAATTACATTAATTGGACATTCATTGCAAATAAGATAAGCAATATTTGAAGGCCACAGTGTACTATAGAAAATATATTTATAATCATGCTGGATGATAAGTCAAATGAAATAAAATATGAATATTGAAGGGACAGATTTAATCTTTTTTTTAAAAATGAGTGGATGTATTATTAGGTACAGGAAAGGCTTTGAGGTACAGCCAAATGAATATGCAGGGATCAACTTGGCCACTCTACTTGTCATCTCTGGAAAGGACTTTAATAATTGCTCAGAGCTTCAAAGAATAGGTAAGTCTTAACACTTTTAACTTGAACTATTTCTTTTTTTTCTTGTAATGGTCGGTCCCCATGCTTGTTATTTCATATATAAATGTTCCTGATCTTTCACATCTTGATCATAGCCAAGGGATCACAACCCAAAATCCATTTCATATCCCCATGCCCAACTATATCCTTCTTGAGAAGATTTTGATCAGATCTTAAACAGTGACCACATGATCAAATGTAATGGTCATGGTTTTCCGCAAAGGTGATGGAACAAAAACAAACTGGCTAATGCTTACAGCAGGCATTGGAAGGTGCTTCCATGAGAATGATGTAGAGGCATCAAAAGTTGCTTTCATGCGAATTGAGTACAGGCTTCCAAAGGTGCACCCATGAGAATGGAGTAGAGGCGTCCAAAGGAACTCACATGAGGTAAAGTTTTAGAGGAAACTCGAGTTTGCAAAATTTTGTAATCCTGTAAAACAATCATTAAACAATGCGGTTGATCAATTATGCATGAATGTTTTAGTCTGCAAAAATATACTGTGTGTCGGCAGCATTCACATAAATATAATTATGAAATATTATGATTTTTAGTAGATTTTTAAGGATAAAAACAGAAGAAAATTTAAAACCAGAAAAATTGATTCACTTAAATCTTCTATCAATGCCCTCTTTGCCAAGTATTATTCAAGGATTTCAGAAGAGGTTCTAGGATGGCCATTTTTCTGACATCCATTCATCCATTAGCACAGTTTTTTTTATCCTCCTAAACAGCATGTAGCAAACTTTATACACACATTTCATTCACATCATTTTGTCGAAACTAAATGAAAATGGTTCCACTTCGGGTATCCAGTATGACTACCACAGCAACAGCTTGAAAATCTTGTTATTGCCATTCTTAAACTAATTGAAGGATTGCAATTGAACTTTATGTTCATTTATTCCATGATCTAGTTGATCCTTAATAAAAAATGGTATTGCTCATATATCCAATATTGTTACAACAGCCACCAACTTTACAGTCTTGTTGTTGTGTTCCTGACTGGATGGTTATATCAACATAGTGGTTTTGCTAGAAGACTTATGATGTCTAGATGGTGTCAAATTAAACTGGTGCCAATCTAATTCCAATATAGCCACCACAGATGTCATCTTGAAAATCTTTTCACTACTACAACTGAACAAACAGTTTAGTGTTATATTTAATAAAGGTTTTTGCTGCAAAGCTATAGTGAATGAGGTGATTTTAATCATTGGTGATGTCAAAATTAAATAGCAACAGTTTATGTTAACTATATTTAGTGATAATTTGTGCAATTCATGTGGAAAAATTAAATCTACTTTAAATCTACTTTTTGCATTTTGGATGATATTTCTAGGCATTTTATTTTTTACTGATACCCCCTATATTAACTCCTTATATAATCATAAATGTGGGTCTGTTTGGGAACAGTGACAGAGAAAATGAGAATTAGATATGAAATATATCTCCTCAAATGACAGATGTATATCATTAATAGGTTAAGAAAGTTGTTCTGGAAGTGACATAACGTTTTTGTACCTTTTTTTCTCACAATCCCATTAATAAGTATAAAATAAATTTTAGATCTTAATTATTTTTCTCAACAATTACAACAATTATTAATATGTGGTGGTAAATCTTTAGACATAGTTTTTGAAAGAAATAGTTTACATAATATCACAGTTTATAGGTAAGACATGGTAGCTGGAAGAGCCTTTTTTATGCAAAATAAAACATTGATAGCTGAGATCAGCTGGGTTCAAGCCATTCCATAGTGTGCTGGCAGATTTGGGATTATGCAGTTTGTTAGGACAAACAGTATAAACACTGACTTGCTAGTGCACTATGCAATGACAGATGAGGGTCTTTATGTTGTTTGCAGTTGAACATACAGACAAGGAGTTACGGTATATTTACCTTAGTCACTGGAATTTCTGGTTTCTTAAAGTGACTACTCTGTGCTCTTGCAGTTTGAACTGTTGGAGTTGTACTGCATTTCCTGTGTCCTTATAGAAAATCTTATTTCAATTTGCAGGTTTATTATTAAATAACCTGATTGGGAAGAAGGGAAGTCTCCAGACACTGAAGGACTACTGGGACATTGCAACATTTTTTGAAATCTCTGTCTTAGCTCAGGATTATGGAAAGGCATGCCAGGCTGCCCAGCGGATGTTTGAACTGGAGCCTCCAAACTGGTGAGACAGGTGTACAAGATGCGCATCACATTCAACAATATCTCTCAAAATACACCAGACAGCATCATTTTGTAATAATAGTATCTGCCAAAATACATCAGACTCTCTCATTATGTAACAACATTATCTGTTAAAATACATCAGGTACTCTCAAGATGTAACAACAGTATCTTTCAAATTACACCATGCACTTTCTTTATGTAACAACAATATCTGTTAAATTACATCAGGTACTCTCAGCATGTAACAACAATGTCTGTCAAATACACCAAGAACTCTCAAGATGTAACAGTATCTGTCAAATTACACCATGCACTTTTATCATGTGACAACAATATCTATCAAAATAAGTCAGGAACTCTCAAGAGCATGGATATTTATAGCATGCTTTTTTCAAGTAAAAAAACAGGAATGACTTTGGAAGTTTTCAGATCAGTGAAAACAAAAAGTAGACATGTCTGCAGCCAAGTGAAATGCCAATGGTGTGTTGACAGCCCTAAATCTCTATATAATTTGTGAAATAATATAAAGTTAGGCCAAATGCTGTAGGGAAAAAACAGAAGTCCTTAATGTGTGTTATAGTTAGCTCTACTGGTCATCGGTCAAACGAGTTTATGAGTTACCCTTTTGTCATTTGTCCATGGTGCTGCTCAGACATCCAATATGGGCCACCATAAGTTATCTCTGCAATCTTTTATCACTATTTCATTGAAGGGATGGTGATATCAACATGGGGGTTTTATGAAATGACTTCATATGATGTCTAGTTGGTCAGGATGAAAATGGTGATTTCCGCCACCATGGCAGCCATTGTGAAAATCTTATCGTTATTATTCTTGAACAGAAAGTCACATCATCAACGGGTTTTCACCAGAAGACTTCATGTGATTCTGTGAGGATAGGACGCCTTAGGCACTCACACTGACATCTCACTTCTTTCTGTGTGGGTTTGAGTCATGGGCTTGGCCAGTGTGGGTATGTGAGAAAGCTTTCCATTAGCATCCCATGGGTTGGGGGTTCACCTGGGTTCTTCCTTCACCAAATACTGGTTGTGATGTATAGCATATCATGTGCTGAAAAATGGTATTAATCCCTAACAACAAGAACAAGAGCTACCAGACTTATTTTTTATGCATAGTTGGTATAGTGCATATTTTAAAAATTTGTTATTGCTATTCCACTAAGATGACTGCTCAAATTAACATGAGATTTTTACAATAAAATTCTAAATGAAACTTTAACCAGAATACATTGTGTTGTATCTAGTTGCAGGATTCCTGTATGTCCTGGAATCCCGTAAAAGTTTTGGAATTAAAAAGTCATTTTCATGGGCCTTGAAAAGTCAGATATTTTCAAAACCTTGCTGAGTTCGGAAATTACATGGAATTTCTGACAGTGACGTTCAAAAAATTGATAACTGCTAATTTCATGGAGCTCCCAGCACCAAATCAAAAATGTTTTTCAAACACATCACAATTAAGATCAATAAATGGTTGCCAATGCAATATATTGTGGTTCTTGAATTTTGTGAATTGGCCTGGAAAGTTTTGGAAAGTCATAGAATTTGTTTTCGTTAAGTTTGGGGGAAACGTGTAGTTAAGGAACTCTCAAGTTGGTCTTTAATAAAAATGATGCCATGTTGATATCCAATATAGCAGCCATGGTGGCCATATTGAAATCATTGTCAGATGCAGCTCTCTTATGTTTACTTATTCATAAATAAACTGAAAGCCTTACAGAATACGTTGACAACCTGTTTATATCTAAGCCTTACAGAATACGTTGACAACCTGTTTATATCTAAGCCTTACAGAATACGTTGACAACCTGTTTATATCTAAGCCTTACAGAATACGTTGACAACCTGTTTATATCTAAGCCTTACAGAATACGTTGACAACCTGTTTATATCTAAGCCTTACAGAATACGTTGACAACCTGTTTATATCTAAGCCTTACAGAATACGTTGACAACCTGTTTATATCTAAGCCTTACAGAATACGTTGACAACCTGTTTATATCTAAGCCTTACAGAATACGTTGACAACCTGTTTATATCTAAGCCTTACAGAATACGTTGACAACCTGTTTATATCTAAAATTTCACAGAAATAGGCTGTTTGAATTTTATACAGCTAGGGTGGACATCATTTGTAGATTTTGACATTGATAGAGCTCGACAAGGGTGAAACAGGATGAAATAGATAGATATTTAAGTGTTTGGTAAATACTGAACTATGCTCCATTCCTCTTCCCTGGTTTTTTATATTCACCTCTTTTTTTTTTATGACATGGGGGTAATCTCCCTTTTGATAGGTTCATCTCTAGAACTGTGTTAATAATGAGCACTGACCCTATTTGTTGATGGAATACATTCACTATTATTCATGAGGTATCCATTTTCAGGTTTCATCCTTGTTAACGACCACAAATTTATAGATCCAAAGAAATGAGACCTTGTTTTTAATTGATCCACATGTAATTTTTTACAAAGATGCCTTTTTCCACAAAAACATAAAGATTGTATCTACACAATTAAATTGATTGAAAGTAATTTATAATTATTCCAATGTTCTTTTATTAGGTATTTGAAATCCACATTGACAAATATTTTGCTGATTAACCAGTTCCGTAGGAAGCCACAGCAAAGTGGAGAGGACAGTAATGATTTGTCACTGTTCCACTTCTGGATTGAATTTTTCATGGAGGCCACAAAAAGCGAAGTTTCTTCAATACTTTACCCTGTAAGTTCTTTGAACAGTATATGAAATTGAATTTTTTCAACAAATGGATATTTGTTCAGATTGAGCAAATGAATAAGTAATGTTCTGGGAATATAATTATGTTCAGGTGATTTATTAGTGTCTAAGCTTGCTAAGTGTACTCTTACTGTCTGTTTATAATTTTAATTTTGCAAAATAGTTAAAAACAGCTTTTTAATTCAGCTTAAGTTTCAGTTTGTGTATGAAATGGAATTTATTCATCACTATTGTCTCTCAGTAGATTGAATGAGTGCATTCAGGGATTTTTGTCTTATTCTCTTTACATAAGATTTGTTAATTCACAAACTTTTGGAAACAGATAACCAAAAGGTCTATAGTAGTACATGCTCACCCTGTTTAGAAGTAATAAAAGGGTTGCATTGTCTATTTATTCCAAGACATTAAATTGGATAAGTTTGAGTTACATGAATCAGTTGAGACATGTAAGGTGATGCTATAAAATCGTGAAAAATAATCGCACACAGGCTTTCTGCTATTTTTGTGGCCAAAATAAGTGCTATCCTGTTTGTATAAAAAAATGAAGAATCAGAGATGAAAAGTTTGTTTTTCTGATAATTAATCGGTCATGATTTGCACAACTATTTATCTATTTAAAGAAATATATTGGTATGGTTTTTATTAACCCACTGGGCATTTTTTTCAAACTCGAAATATGGGTTTATATTATTACGATCTTGGATGAGTTCAATAATGAGTGAGATCCTTGCATATTGATGAGGTAACTTGGATCTGATTGGCTGAACTTATCATTCTGGAAGTATATTTCTGTTATAATTTTTATCAAACTTTAAATATGGTCTTGTATCATTAAGATCTTGGATGGGATCGATAATGAGTGAGATCCTTGCATATTGATGAGGTAATCTTGGATCTGATTGGCTGAACTTATCATTCTGGAAGTATATTTCTGTTATAATTTTTATCAAACTTTGAATATGGTCTTGTATCATTAAGATCTTGGATGGGATCGATAATGAGTGAGATCCTTGCATATTGATGAGGTAATCTTTCATCAGATTGGTTTACCATGCTGTCACAGTGTAGGCCAAGATAGTAATTTGTGTTATAAAGCAATGAAATTAACATATGGTCAGATCTATTATGAATTGCAGGTTGTTCGTTCGACAAGAGGTCATCTCCTGGTCAGATATTTAAAAATTTGGCAGAACACAATTTATGTAAATTAGCAAATTAATGTACTTCAGGGATATGAAATATAAAATAAGGATACAACATAAAAATAATAAATTAAAGTTTTAAATTAAAACAAATAAAAAATTTAAGTAACTAAATATTGTATCTTTACAAATGGAATGAATTTGCTGTTTTGAGTTTAACCCTTTCATCACTAAGTAACTTTCAGGCTTTGAGCCCCAAACACTAAGTAACTTTGGACTTGTAAAGTATAATGAGCTGTGGACTTTGAGAAAACATAACTTTGCCGATTTAAATATATCTTGCTGTATTTGGTATCAAAATAAAGGTTAGAAGTGAACTTGTATGAATAAGTCAACAAAATGTGCATATATATTAAAACTTTTAATATACAGGTGCAAAAAGGTAACACAACAGGTAAAATGCACAAGCAATTATTTATTCACATTACAAGAATAATAATTTCAAACATTTCAACTTGATCAACGATTTCAAAGTATTCCAAAGCTTTTTTGGAGCCATCTAACACTTTGATTGGTCCAACTCTCTCAGAAAATTGAAATAAATCACTTTGGTTCGTCAAGAACAAAAATACGTGGAGTTCACACTTAGTCTGGTTCAAAACCTTCAAAGTCCTCATTATCGTATTCACTGTCTCCCAAAAGCACATTCAAATGCATCTCCAGATGTTTTCTCTCATTTTCAATCAACTGTGTTTGGTTACAACAGCTAAATATTTTGATAATTCATAATCTGACACTTCATTCTCATCTTGCGTTGAAGTCCGCCATTTTGAATAGAAATTCACCATTCGGAAACACGCTTAGAATGTGCCTGCTTGCCTCGAGATTTCTGAATGAATTCAAGCTTAACTCGTGAGATAATCCAAGTATAATATCTACATTACAATAAGGAAGTTCTTAGAGGTATCCCAAAACGTATGTAGTCTGTACTCTTGACGTTAAATAAGCACACTGCCCCAGACCGGTAAAGTGGTCTGCAGGGTTACAGACTTACTTCCCAATGACTGGAAAACCAGTCTGTAGTGATGAAAGGGTTAAAACAAGTTATTGTTTGTCCATTTCTGATACACACCAGTAATCTTATTGCCAATTAAACTTAAGAAACTTTGTTTAAATGCTTAGAATGATTTTTTAATGTTATTAATTTACGGTATTTCATATATTACCTTTTTATTATTCATACATTATTAAATTTTTTTTATAAATTATATTTTTTACCTTTAATAAAAATGTTATAAATTTATTGCAATATGCTTTTCTCCAGAACTCTTCCAAATGTAATTACCATCATTTGATTTAAATATATGGATGTTCCAGTTATCATTATGGAGACCATGACACAGAATTTAGCCCCAAAAACACAGATGACAAACGATTCTGGATTTTTTTTATGTTGTGGCCAAATTTGTATTTTATTCGGTTGATAAATAATAGTATTAGAGATGATGCCTATTTAAAAATTTACTACTTCTTCCAATGTTTTTAGTGTTTTCCAGAGTGAAAAGCCTAATTCAGTAAATTCTACTGTGTGATCATTTTTGCTAATTGTGATTAGTTCAAATTTTTACAGCAATTTGCATTCAAAATAGAGTGTGTATCTGTCATGTTGTTAAGACTGAAAATCGCTTTCACAGTATTTGATGGAGAACCAGACAATCATACATTTTTAAACCAGACTGTTAAGGCTGATAATGGATAAATGGTTTTACTTTATTTTGACATGTTTATTTTATTTTTCATTCCAGGTACTTGTATTAGAGCCCACAAAAATCTACATGCCAAGTTATGTGCAAATCAACAATGATGAAGATAATATGGTCAGTGTAACATCTATAACATTAATAATTGGTTTGTGAAACTAACTGATGAATGTCTATGCAGTTGTTTATATTTGTAAAATAATTCTAGCAGACATGTTGATGATGACAATAATTTGTTACAAAAATAAACTGCTTTGAAATAGGAGGTGAAATAAAAAGGGATTCAATGAACTGAATACAGTAAATGTTGGCATTCGAGCCTTTAACAGAAGTCACCAATGGGAAAGGCCCAACTGGCCTCTGTGCACAGGTTACCTTTGAATGCAGGTTTGTCTTTCAGACTTCGTCAACAAAGTACAGAATACTACTGCTACTATTATTATAATTCTTGTTGTTGTTGTTGTTGTTATTATTATTATTATTATTATTATTATTATTATTATTATTATTATTATTATTATTATTATTATTTCAGGCAGTTGGCATAATTTCCTATTTATAGCATTTACATCTAAATGTTCCATTCTCCAAATTCTTTTGGAAAAGGGTTTTATTCATAGGTTTCTATAAACTGTTTTTCTATCAGTGTTGCATGCAGTATAGTTTTGCTTATTGTTTTGCTTATATACACAATAAGGAGGTTGCTAGCTCAGCTGTTTTTGTGTTGCAATTGGAGCATGCTGTCTCAGAAGTAACAGACCTTGGCCAAATATAGTGTTAACCCTTTGATTGGCAAGTCACTTTTGTTCAAGAATTGTGATGCCTGTCATGTTGAAACACTATTCCCATCATGCATTTCCATCGTCTTTTCTTTGGATTAAAAAAGTAAACATGATTAAAAGCCTGTCAACATTTTCATCACAGAAATGGGATCATTGAATGAATATTTAATGAAAATCTAGTATGTCACAATCTGTTCATTTGTCTCAGACCACAGTTCAATTTATGCATATTATATTACGTCATATTTTTGTGATATTTTGGGTATGCTTACAGTAACTCTAGAAATGACCATTACCTGAAAGCTGTATTTGATTTTTGAGCAAATTTCACTTGGTTGAAATGGGAATTGTTGTTAAGACATGGTGACCACTCTAAATAGATGACCAATAGGATATGTTTTATTATATTGATATTGTATTCTATTCTAAATCAATAAATATATATTTAGACAGTTATAATGGGATGGGAGGGGAAATGAATGTGCATCCCATATCAAAGCATGGAATTAATTGAAATCATGCGGTGGTAGCATAGGGTATTCACCTTGAACAGGTGCTAAGAAATAAAAAATAAAGCAACCTTGTACCAAACCCCAACAAAACTTTTCAGAACCTAATTTCTAACTTTATATGCTGATTCAGTTTTCCAGTATTAATGAACAGTTTACAATCAGCAAAGCTTTAAGCAGCATTGCTTGTTCACATGATTACCAAATGCAGCCTTGCTTGATCACATGATTACCAAATGCAGCATTGCTTGATCATATGATTACCAAATCTCACAGCCAATGTATTTGAATGCAGTTTTCTTTTTTGCTACATAAGCTTGTTTGCAATATGTGATTCTCTGACTTGTTAAAGTTATTAAGGGGCCCCGAATGGCCGAGTGGTCTAAAGTGGTGTCCGTTGTGGATCACTGCCATCTCATCTCAGTCTGTGTGGGTTCGAGTCTAAGATTCGGCAAATGTAGTTATGTGAGAAAGCTTGCCAATAGCTTTTCTTGGGTCGGTGGTTCTTTCCGGGGGTTTTCCTGGGTTCTTCCTCCACCAATAATACTGGCCGCCATGTATAGCCTATATTGTGCTGAAAAATGGTGTTAAAACCATAAAAAAAAAAAAACAAGTTATTAAATATGCTCTGACATTTGAATGAGAAGATAAATATTTTGATTATAGATTTTATTTTGGTAGGATTCAATCCCTGCACAGTTTAAGTTTGCTAGTCAGAGTGTAATGTGAATAATAGATGCTGCTACCAAGTAAATTCTGTGGGGTTTTTTAATTGGGGATTTGCACTGACCTCCCACACTAATATCAACATAAATAAAACAAATATTTCACTGAAATTAAAAGTAACCAGCTTAATAACTTGACCACAGATAAACAAACAGAATATTATGGATAATATGGTATTTAAGTAAATGTAAAACTTGCAGTCAAATCTTTAGTGTTACAATAGAAATTATACAAATGTTATAGTTGTAAGTTGTAAACTAATTTAATTTATGTAAGAAATCACTTTATGTTCATATATATGTAAATGTGTTCGATTCTCATCTGGCACAGATATTGCATATCATCTGTATCTTTGCAGTCTGTGTCTTTGTGGAACATTAGTCCTAGAAAAGACAAACAGCAACATGAGTGGAATTTCCCAATATCGTCAATAAAAGGAGTCAGGTAAGTTTTACATTTGAAACTGATGAATGATCTTAATTGGTATTTCAGTCAAACATTTAGACTCTTATATACCATATTTTTCGGCCTATAAGTCAATGCGGAGTATAAGTCAAATTCACCAATTTTGTAAATTTTCCATACCTCGTCCACATATAATTCGATTTGGAGTATAAGACAAGGCCAGGTCAATATCTTGGCTTCGTATTTTACACTAGTAATGGTATGGTTGTATGATATTCCATATTACAGGCAATCATGAAATTGCATTACCGATGCTAACATGCTTGTGATTTTACTTCGGAACAAATCACTGCTATATTTTGTTATCAATTGACAAGGCTGAATAAACAGTCCATGCTTGCTTTATTATAATTGAAAGCACATCCATGTTGTATTTCATTTTATTACCAGTAGTTACAAACGTAACTTATAAAAACTTGTCATTTTATATCGCAAGTTTGAAAGTCATGACTCCATTAAATCGATTTGTATATATACATATACTATTTTGTAAGTGCTTGTTCTGTTTGGACTTGGATATAATTAACATTTTATTACTAATCTATTCAACAATATACCCCACTATTATCTTTATTGGCGGGTTCGAATACAAAGTAATGGGTATGATCTCTTGTCCAGATAACAAATTTTGTATGGACAACGGCTTCAATAGAATATTGACAGATTTTCATTTCCCTAAAGAGCCTCATTTCCCTACTGCAACCTCGCTGATTTGAAATATTCTGTAGATTCTTGCCCTCAATCTGGTTTCAATTATAGCCAAAGGGCTAAGCATGTTTAATTACCGTTTAAATAACACTGCATAGCCATGTGGTTCTTGTGACAATGTGCATTGTAATTAAAACAAAAATGAATTGTTGATTTAGAGGTGTTTATTGATAATAGAATATAGTAGGCTTGTAATACATGAGGATTGTCCCAGTTGTCAGGGAACTCAAAATACATTTTTTGTCTTCTTTTTGCAAAAGCTACAAATAAAAACCACATTGAATAAAAAAACAGTCTTGTACATGGACAATTTTTTCATCTCTCACTCTCTCTCTCATGCGCGCGTGCAAACTATTAATGATTTTAGTTTAGTTTAAACCATATTTGTTTTAATTATGATATCCATGGCAACATTGTATTATACTAAGTCCCCTTCTTCGCATGAACCTATAACACCATGACACACTTCCACTAAAACTTTCAATTCCATTGCGATTTCCTTTGCCTTGAGTCTGAGATCAACAGAGTTCATTCCACGACATGCGGCACATTGTGTCAAGATATATTCTTCTAATTTATCCTCAATATTAATCCATCTTGCTTTTCAGCCACAATTTGCTTTCTTTGTTGTTTGCTTTTTTGTTGTTGTTGTTTTTGGTTTTTTTTGTAGCGCATAATGCAACCTTAGCTTTACGCCAATCCCGAACACTTTTCATTTACACCATATTTCCAGTGAACAGCCATATTCCCACCTTTCTGTAGCGAACTTTACAACTTCCAGCTTAAAAGCTGCTGTGTAAGGATTGCATGATTTGACGGGAAGCATTGTGAGATAAGTTGTATTATTTGTACGGGGATATTTAAATAAATGATTATAAATGAAAATATTAATCAAAATATACCGAACTCATTAAAATGTGCCTGTACTATAGCAATGACAATGCCCATGGCTAAATTCATTATTTACATCCAGAGAAGGGAGTGGCATTTCATGTGGTTCTTAATACCATTGATATTAAAAACGGTAAGCGTAATTGTTGCGGATTAATAATAAAGAACAATGGGTTACCGGCAATATGGTAACTATTATCGGTAGCCAAAGCCAATATCAAGGTTTAAACAATTGCGGCAACTGGCTTTGATTGTTGTTGGAAACTAAAGACCAATTTATTAACGACCAGTATAATCAAAAGAGAGACACCGAAACGTCAGCCGGTTAAGAATGAATATAGGTGAAGCGTTGCCATTACAATTTCCTTTAAACTGATTTGCGAAACTAAAAATGCATCACTGATGTTCGATGAGTACCGGTAGTCCATCTACCATATATATCTGATTTTAGTTTAGTTTAAACCATATTTATTTGAGAAACTTTGTCAAATACAATTAAAAACATATGATTTGGGGGATTCAGTAGAAAGCATGATCTACATTATTTTATAAATAATCATATAACGCTCGAGTTAATATGGATTACATCCCTTTGTAGTATCAATTAGATCAACCAAAAAGCTATGCCGGTAATCGCTCGCGTGTATCCAACACTATACTGAAAAGTCAAATATTAATGGGCCAGTTGCTAAAATGTGATCAAGAAAAATGAAGTATGTTTAAAATGAATGAATAAAACAAGCTTATTTCATATCTTTTTTTTAGGAACAAACAATATGCTTTGAATTAGTACAATACACTTTAGAGTATAGACCGTAAGTGTGCTATGCAGCCCAGTGAAATTTTTACGTGTAATTATTTTCTTGTATTTTATGTTTGAGAAATAAGGAAATACACACAGAATACAAATAAATGATGACAAGACTTATAAATATAAACGCTGTCATATTAGTTTATGACATTTTATTGATATAGTAATTTAACATGAATTTGTACTTCTATGTGACCTGTTTTCAATAATTCCAAATTTAGAGCAATTTTAATAGCATACGGGGTACCGTAATCGATATATAAGTCGATGCAATTTCAATGACACAATCCATATATAAGTCAATTCGGAGTATAAGACGAAGACCTGACTTTCAAGTCAAAAAATATCGGCTGATTGGCTGGAAAATACAATATGTATGCACCCCATGAATATATGCAGGAGGGCAAAGTTGTTACTGCTCTGATCTGACCATGATTTTTTAGGAATATTTAAGAAAAATGCACACTCTGAGATGGGCTTGATGGAGGTAAAGGTCTGTTGTGCAGACTGCTTAGCACTATTTGGCTTAAAGGGGAGGGGTGTAACAGCTAATCAGTAGACCATTGTGACTAGATATAGATATATGTTGTTAATTCTTGCAACATTTTTGATGCTAGATGAGTCTTCATTGTTGGCATGGCAGACCCTGGCATCATGCAAAATTATAATTGGATTTGCTAAAACACTAATAAACATCTGTCACAGTAAATAGATCATTGACCATCTGTCTATTTTTCATGTCTATCATAGCTTGATTGGGTTTTGTGTTTATATAGTTTTTGTGTTAGGGGATCATTGTTCCGTGAAAACATTTGCAGTTGATCATCACTAGTTATCACTCCCTGCATCCCACACACAACAAGATTTTAATTATTGTTGTTTGTTATATAAACAGATTTCAACTACTTATGACTGACTGACTTGTAGCAATATTGCAGAAGAACAAACATCAGTGCAATGACGGGAGAGTTGTCCAAGGACAAAGTAGGACAGCCATTTTCATTATTGACATTTATGCTTGGCCAATTTTAAGGTGCCCGATCTCTTGCTGATCTCATTAATTGAGGATGATTTATTTGAGCAACATACAGTGTATTGAAGTTGGACAGACTTGTAAAGGATGAAGAATTTAATTACAGTCATCCAATATCCACTTATCTGTTAGCTCAAGTTTATTATCACTATTTCTATATCCTACCTCTTTGATTGCCTTGAAACTTGACACATTTATCACAAGGTTCTATATTCACTCATAGACTTTCTATGATGTCAAGTTGGTCCTAAATGAAATTGGAGGCTATGTGACTTGCAAATTGGTCACTACTACAACCAGTCTTAAAAAGCTCATTACTGCTCCTCATTCTCAACAAAAAGTCATACTAACTTTTTATCTCACCAGAAGACTTCTTATGATATCTAATTGGTCTTAAATGAAAACAGTTCTACTAGAAAATCAAATATGCTTGCTGGAAAGGCATCTGAAGCAATAATGTCGAATTGGTCCTAAATAAAAATAGTTTTGCTTGTATATCCAATATGGCTCCCACAACAGCAGCCATCTTGCAAATTGTGTTGTCACTACCCTAACTGAATGGATGATGATATCAGAATGGAGATTTTGCTGAAAAATACTTTTTTGAAGCTTAGTTGATCCTAAATTAAAATTTTGGTTCTGCCTAATATGATGGCTTGAAACTCCTGTTAAGGGTACTCCTTCCGAATAAAAAGTCATATCAGCACAGGATTTTTGTCAGATGACATTTTATGGTGTTGATTTAAATCAAAAAGTTTTTCTTACCTAACATCCACAACCTAATTTTGATTGTATACAGTGGCATGTTGCCACAGGCAATGAAATTCACAGAAATATCTGCTCTATATGCCAAGGTGTAGATTGGGTTATTGGAACCTTAGCTGGCGAGAATGAATCAATATGTAGTTTTCACCAGAAGTTTTCAAATGGTGTCTAGTTTATCCAAAATGAAAATGAACCTGATCTTACATCCAATTTGACCGCTCAGTTGGCCTAGTGGTTGGAGCATCCACCTCGGACACTGGAGGTCCTGGGTTCGAGCCCCAGCCGTGTCATACCAAAGACTTTAAAAAAATTGTACTTACAGCTACCTTGCTTGGTATTCCGCATTAAAAGGTTAGCATTAGGACTGGTCGGCCTGTTTCAGGATAATGTGATTGGGTGGGACATCATGCTACATGTCTGCAGCATGATGCTCCAATGCAAGACATCACTATAAACTGCCACACTGCAGACATTTTAGCAATATGACTGAAAAATTGTTAAAGCTACGTTAAAAATCTCAATGACACCGACATACAATATGGCTGTCACATGTTGTTAATATGAAAATCCTTGCAGTCAGCAATATCAGAGATGGCTTCGAAACAGAAGTTAAAAAGAAGAATTCTTATCTTGAAATTATATTTAAAACTAAAATATCAGTCTCTTGAAGTATTTTTGTTTCTATTTAATGTATAGTAATTTTCTTTCAGATGGAAAACAACATGGCCATTGCATACTAGTTATAATACACTGTGCTGTTGAGGAGTTGGTGTTTAATTTGATTTGTTTTTTTTATTGCAGTACATACAAGCGTGATTGCAGGGCAGTGTTCATGTATGTAATGGAAAACTCAGATGATTTTCATATATTCTTCTCATCCGAGACTCAAAGAAGATTGTAAGTGATCTTTATATACATTGATTATTACATATTGTTCTTGAAATTTACTTGATGAAAGTGAATCATTATCTGTTAGATGTATTTGCTTGGTTGCAATATGCCACAAATCTTGATACTTGAGTGGCAATACATACAGTTAACAACATACATTACCGTATTTTCGCATATATAAGACGTGTCTTATACAAAGTTTTACGTACCCCGCAACCAGGGTGCGTCTTATATTAATGGGCGTCTTATCTAAGTATTTTTTAACTCGGACGAACGGTACAGTGTGTGATATTAAAGCACGATTATTGCGGTAAATATTCATGTTTCACGATTTTCATTCCTAGTTGTAAAAACAATTGGGTAAGTGTTCACAATATAATAAACTGTTACTAAATAGTGTTTGACTTGATCAAAAATCAATGTACAGTGGGACCCTGCTATAACACAGTAGTTGGGAGCCATAGAATCCGACCGTGTTATGAACCGAACCATGTTATAAACAGCCATGTACAATACCAACACATTTTTGGATTTAATTGGGGGGTGGGGTACATAAAGACGGGTGCGAAAATGCATGGCACAATTACCACTTTTGATCAATATATATTAAATGAGAAAAACATTTGCTGTGGTAACAGAAATTGCAGATATAATATATTACTTTTATTCAGAGAACCATGCATTGGTACATACACGTGTCTAATTTATATATATATATACATGTATAATCTATTGAATGATTATATATATACATGTATAATCTATTGAATGAAAAGAGTATCAACACCGTTTACTCACCAGCGAATCTTGTAACATACATTGAATCCATAATACAAATATTTCCATCGAAAATATCCACACACGGATGTAAAATATTCAATAATTTTGTCACAGATCATTATGTGACTGAATTCAATGAAAAGAAAATAACAAAAATTACGTAATGGGAGTATGTAATGAATGATGAAATAGTACATGTCCATAGATTAAATAATGGAAGCTAAAGTGTATTCTTATAATAACTACATGTACATCTCAGGATCTTTCTGTCTCTGAATTCAGTCATTGTAAATTTCAGCACATTTTCCCACCCAAGCTGCTAGTCAAAGTCCTTTGAACTTGCCGTCCAGCTATTGCGTCATGTTCTTTTGATGTACTCTAATAAATACAGCAGGCAAAACTGGCTGTATTTTAACCACTGAATTATGTCACTGTAAATATCAGCACAGCTAAAATGATAAAGTAATCAACACTAACTTTGTCTCCCAGCTATTTGCATGTGTACGGAGGACTCCTGCATGGAGTGATTTATGTGTCCCAGATCAAATATTTGCATTCAAATACGCGTAATTAAGCATTTCCGAGACCTCTGTGTTGTATACAATTTATACCATTACATTTCTCATCTGTCAATAGTTATTATTTTTGGAAAAACTCTGATTTTTAGCTTTCTGCTAATGTCACGTTTGCTTTTGGCAAAGTCAATTATAGTTCTCAGTTGCAGAATTCGAGTTTACTAGTTAACAGATTGCATAAAACAACACCGCCAAGCCACGCACACAAATTGGCGGCTTTTGTTTCTTTGATGCTGTATAAATAGTTTCACCATGATTTGAACAAGTTTAGCTTGGCATTTCACTTTGATGATAAACAATGTACTTAAATTAATTGATTTATACATTCTGGTGAGAATCTTTTATCAACCCCCGCATTGGCTGTTGCTTAGTTGTGTATGAAATTAAGAGAACATATATCGGAGATTATTAGAGCAACGATTGTATTCGGAATGCATTCAAGACAAACACAAAGTAGGCACGATGGCTTCATTGCTCAGGGATCAGTAATAATATATTGACACTTATAAGCTGTCATTTTTCAACAATAAACAAAGATCAAAGTTCTCAGTAGGCCCAGCAATTGGTTCGTATTTCTGATGTTTATTCAGCACAAAACTAGGAGCCATACAATGATTATTTTATATTCGATTTTGTGTATGATTTCCTCCCCAAAATGTTAATACATTTTCTACACGTTTTTTTTTTGCACTTTTTAGACGAGTATGAGAATGATAATTAAACTCTTGACGTATTTTATTATTATTCTTAAAAGTTTGGTGCTCTCTCTCTTTCTCTCTCTCTCTCTCTCTCTGTTGATTTGTCTAGCTGTTTCTCCCTTCCTCTCCCTCTCTCTCTCTCTCTCTCTGTGTTGATTTGTTTAGCTGTTTCTCTCTCCCTCCCTCCCTTCTCTCTCTCTCTCTCTCTCTCTCTCTCTCTCTCTCTCTCTCTCTCTCCCTTTCTCTCTCTCTCTCTGTTGATTTGTCTAGCTGTTTCTCTCTCCCTCCCTTCTCTCTCTCTCTCTCTCTGTTGATTTGTCTAGCTGTTTCTCTCATACATCTGAGTGGTCACATAATCACTTTATTCTCACAATATCTGTACAACCAGCTTAAATTAATGCAAAATATTAACATTTTACATCATGACAGTACTCGCATAATCCTGCATTGTAATGAAATCACCTTATAATGAAGTACATATTACACATTTTTTAACCACGTAATCACATGGGTTTCATGATGATACCAAAATCATAACTAGAATGTTGAGAGAGTTCTGTCGTTTGTAAGACACTTAGTAACAATGGTTACATGTTTTAGGTTTCATGACCAGGTGTGTGATATGCTGCGTAAGCACAGCAGTGGTTACAACTTCCAAGCTGACTTGGACGAAATGGAAGCAGAAATAGAGGTAGGGCCTGGGTTATTTGAACTTTTAGTTATTTCACATATGGAAACATTTTCTTTGATAATCATTTTATTGCTTAAGATTGTCATTAATATATATTTTTTGATGGAATAAAACTGTCATCTGACATACATGTTTTTACTTGCACATTGCAAATTCTAGTCATTTATATTTGTAATGGATGATCTATTTCCTTATGTTTTATTCTCTTTTGAGACAGGCTTAGAAAGGCTCAGGATTAACATTTGCATATTCTAAAAATGGGAGTTTTATTTGTCAGAATGTTACAGTACTTTATATTTAAGTTAATTTTTAGTAACATGTAAATATTTCCAGTGCACATTGTGCCTCTTAAAACTATACACTTCTAATGTAATTTTATGTACAGAAATTGTAGGCAGGTTGTTTAAGTATTGTGAATTCCAGAGTATAGTACTCCATCATTATAGTGCTGTCCATGTGTTTAAGTACTGTGAATTCTAGAGTATAGTACTCCGTCATTACAGTGCTGTCCATGGATCCATTGCAGTGTGACTTCCTCACAATACTAATTCAACTCCGACAGTAATCTTCTTTACAAACACTAAATTCAATTACTTTACATTTTTAGAATGCTCATGATAAATTATTTTTATTAGTATAGACATATTCTTGATGACGATTTCTTTGTACAGACACCTATATGAGCCTTGGCATTTTATTAATCCACGAGTGTTTGAAATATGTGTTTTCAATGCACAAAAGAGTTAGGTGCTAATTTCAGTAACGTGTTTTCCAAACTCAAGACTAAAAGGACTGAAACAGTTCAGTCATTTCCAGACTGGTTCCCATTGATCCATATTATTAGTACTGTGAGTCATATAGTGAAGTAGATGATACTCATAATTTTATTGTAGTGTTACAATACAAGAATATTTCATGTAGAATGACAATTTGTGGTACAAAAGTAAATGGGTTTTTATTGTATAAAAAATCAGTCATTTTGCAGATTGATTTATTCTTCAGCATAAAAAAATTAAAGCAGGAAATTACATTTAAATTGTGTTCTGTTAGAATGTCTTGTGTTTATGAGTGACATATTGACTTTATAAAATTCACAGTTATCAACTTCTAATTATTTATGAATATATTTCTTCTTGTAATTTGTATTGGATAATGTCAATGTCTGCTTGTTTTCAGTTTGAATATGAACTGGATGAGAAGGGAAATAGACTTGTATTGGGTCGAGGTTCTTATGGGATAGTTTATGCTGCCCGTGACAAGCGGACCCAGGTCAGAGTAGCCGTTAAAGAAGTGCCAGAAAAACAAAAACAGTAAGTGCCAGTACTTGCAGTTCTTGCCTATGATGGACAGGTACCATTCATGTTAAGTGATGAGTTGTGTGATGTTTTGTATTCTTTTGCCATCTAGGTGACAGTTTATCCTTATTCATATATCATTGAAAGTTGTCCCGTAATAAAACTTAATAATCAGTGCTTCTTTTGGTCAGACGTCCGATGTTAAGGTCACTGTAACTGATGTAAAAAGTTTTTTTCAATTTTTGGGGGGGACCATTTACCTTAACCAAACTTTGGAAAACTCATACTTCAGGCATGTAATAAGCATATTGAATTTGGTGTCAAAGGTCAAAGTCATTTTGGCTCGAAGAATGAGTTTTGTAGAAAAGCTTTTGTTGAAGCACAAGTTCCTTTTCATAATTTTGAACTAGAGTGACATATATTTCAGCTATTCATTCATTACATCCTAAACATCATGAATCCGGTTTCTCATATACTCCTGAAAATTGTTATTTGGATAGTTATCAGGAAGAGTAACTAAACTATATGAAAATTAGGTCACTGTATCCCATTATTTGCTTGAGTTACTTTTATATTTTCAGTTATTATTCCCTCAATATCTTGGATACTATTTTACCACTTAAGAAAAATGATATGCGGATACATCTCAGAAAGAGTACTTGGGCCGTACCATAACTATGTCACTGTGTCAGTTTTCTCTGCTAATATAATTTATGTATTATCCACTGTTTATTCCATTCATGTACAATAATATTTCACCTGATCTCACCTTCACGTATGAAGATGATAAATTTTCTGTTGCTAAACTCTTCTTATAAATGTCATCAAATGAAGTATTATTGAGATCCCTGTTTATCATGACTATTTCAGGGAAGTTCAGCCATTGCATGAAGAGATCAAGCTTCACTCGCGACTGAGTCACAAGAATATTGTGAAGTTTCTTGGTTCCATGAGTTAGAATGGATTCTTTAAGATCTTCATGGAGCAAGTGCCAGGAGGTAAATTTCCTTTTTAACACACATTTCTTGAAGTTCATGTTTCCTACAGTAGAATCACAATTCTTGAAGCTCATTTTTACAACAGTTAAACTGCATTTCTTCAGCTCATTTGGCCAGGCTGTGAAGTTCGTTTGTCCAGGTTATGTAGCTCATTTGTCCAGATTGTAAAGTTCATTCATTTGTCTAGGTTGTGAAGTTCATTTGTCCATGTTGTGAAGCATTTATCCAGGTTGTGAGGTTCATTTTTCTGGGTTGTAAAGTTCATTTTTCCAGGATATTAAGTTTATTTGTCCAGGTTGTGATGTTCATTTTTTCGGGTTGTGAAGATCATTTGTCCATGTTGTGAAGCTTGTTCTTCCAGGATGTGATATTCATTTCTCCAGGTTGTGAAGTTCATTTGTTCAGGTTGTGATGTTCATTTTTTCGGGTTGTGAAGATCATTTGTCCAGGTTGTGAAGCTTGTTTTTCCAGGATGTGAAGTTCATTTCTCCAGGTTGTGAAGTTCATTTGATCAGGTTGTGATGTTCATTTTTTCGGGTTGTGAAGTTCATTTGTCCAAGTTGTGAAGTTCATTTGTCCAGGTTGTGAAGCTCAATTCTCCAGGTTCTGAAGGTCATTTGTCCAGGTTGTGAGGTTCATTTGTCAAGGTTGTGAAGATCATTTGTCTAGATTAGCAAAATTCAATTTTCCAGGTTATGAAGGTCATTTGTCCAGGTTCTGAAGGTCATTTGTCCAAGTTTTGAGGTTCATTTGTCCAGGTTGTGAAGATCATTTTTCCAGGTTGTCAAGCTAGTTTGTCTAGGTTGTGAAGTTCATTTATCCAGGTTATGAGGTTTGTTTGTCCAGGTTGTGAGGGTCACTTGTCCAGATTGTGAGTTTCATTTGTCCAGGTTGTGAAGTTCATTTGTCCTGGTTGTGAAGCTTATTTTTCCAGGATGTGAAGTTCATTTTTCTGGGTTGTGAAGTTTGTTTGTACAGGTTGTGAAGATCATTTGTCCAGGTTGTGAGGTTCATTTGTCCAGGTTGTGAAGGTCATTTATCTAGGTAGTGAAGATCATTTGTCCATGTTGTGCAGCTTGTTTTTCCAGGATGTGAAGTTCATTTGTCCAGGATGTGAAGACCAGGTTGTGATGTTCATTTTTCCGGGTTGTGAAGTTCATTTGTCAAGGTTGTGATGTTCATTTTTCTGGGTTGTGATTTTCATTTTTCCGGGTTGTAAAGCTCATTTGTCCAGGTTGTGAAGTTCATTTTTTTTTCTCACTAAATTATGCATAAACATATATGGATTATGCTTTTTCGGTGTATCCACCTTTCAAAACAATCAATTATTTGTTTTCTCGTTTTTTATTAACATTCCATTAATCCCACAGACCGTATTTTAGAAAAGACTATTTTTACGTAACTACAATATAAGAGTATGCTTGTCCGTGGACCTGCATGCACTTTCCTGACAATATGATGTTCTTTTTATAGCAAACCTGGTTCTACTTTCAAACTTTCAAACCTTGACTTCTATTTATAGTATCTGTATGGCTTAGTGAGGAGAGAACAGACTGGTTTTCTAATTGTAATCTTTACTTGCAGATTCTTTTGTTCTAATTCATTTTTACTGCAGAACCAGTCGAAAGGTATTTGGTGCTATGTAGTTCAATTTTAGTCTATGCATATATGAGAACAAAAATATCTCCTTTCAAAAATTTAATAGATGGATTAGAAAAAGGCAACAACAAAAAACAAAACAAAACAAAAAATAATAATCCTCTATATATTAAGATATAAGTGCTGCATCATGTGACATCTATTTCAGGCCATGTGGAAAGAATTGTAATATTTGACGCTGTAAGTCTTAAGATGGATTTGATGTGCGTATAAAGCTAAAAGTGCTACATATGAAAACTTGAAACAGTAAAGGATATTGAAAGACGAGAGGGGCAAACAAATCATTGTTTATTGAAATTTAAGCATGCTATGTATGGATTATGCTTTTTCCTAATCAGGGGTTGGCATGTATGTATCTAGACTTCCTTCATAATTAGCTGCTGATTTTTAGCCTTATCATGGAATTAGTGAGCTTCCTAAATAACTGCTAAGTAGTGGACTTACTTTGTAGATAGCTGCCAAAGTCATTCTTACCAATGCATTAGTAGATTCCTTCCTAAATAGCTGCCAATGTCATTCTTACCAATGCATTTGTAGATTCCTTCCTCTTTAACCGCTCCGGTGGCCTAGTGGTTAGAGCATTCGCCACGGAAGCGGGAGCTCGTGGGTTCGATCCCTGGCCGAGTCATACCAAAGACTTACAAAAATGGTACTAACAGCTGCCTCGCTTGATGCTCAGCATTAAGAGGTTAGTGTTAGGACTGGTCGGCCTGGTGTCAGGATAATGTGACTGGGTGGGACATCATGCTACATGTCTGTGGCATGATGCCTCAGTGCTAGACATCACTATAAACTGCCTCACAGCAGACATCGTAGCGATATGACTGAAAAATTGTTAAAGCTACGTTAAAAATCCTAATCAAACAAACAAACAAACCTAAATAGCTGCTAATGTCATTCTTACCAATGCATTAGTAGATTCCTTTCTAAAAAGCTGCTAATGTCAGCCTTATCATTGAAGTAGTGGACTTGCTTTGTAGATTGCTGCCAATGTCATTCTTACCAATGCATTAATAGATTCCTTCCTAAATAGCTGGCAATGTCTGCCTTTTGTCATGCATGTACTGAACTTCCTTTCTAAATAGCTTCTTATGGCAGCCTTATCGTTACATGAACACTTAAACTTGCACTACATTGGGAATTAATGTTCTTCAGAAACCACAACAAAGGATTAATTTACACTACTCCAAGAATAACATCAGTTGGAAATGAGCTTCACTGTTACAATACCAGTATTTTGCATGCCTTCTCATGAAAAATTGGAATAATTGTTATAAGTTCTAGTTTGAACGAGGACAGGTAACTGGAACTCACCACCTGACAAGGTGCTCAGTTGATATGAAATTGTATAATTTTGTGTTTGTTTCTTTAGGGTTGAACTAAAAGATGACCCAGATTAAATTGAAAAATGGTGTTGAAATAACAGAATTTTCATAAACTGTTTGAAAACATACTCAAAAGGAAGCCTCCCAACATAATCCAAAATCTCACATGAGAAAATGTCATAACTGTGTTAAATTTAATGTTCTTCATAAAGGGGATAAATCCTCTGTATCAGTTTGCTTATATGAATTCAGTGATTCTCAGAAATGTTTAAATGCTTTGCCAATAGGCATGATATGGAAATAGGATGCAAGAGTATACCTAGTATCCTTAAGTGATTTTTTTTTGCCTACTGGACAGGAATATTCCTAAAATTATCCCTAGCCAGGTAAATACATCTTTCCTATGAAAGAGGTAAATGATGTACGTCTAGTGATATCATTAATCAGATACATATGTATGTATGTATGTATGTATGTATGTATGTATGTATATATATATATATATATATATATATATATATATATATATACGACTAACTTGTCACCCACTCAATGAAGATGGACCTTTTGGCTTTGTGTTTCAAGTATTACGCTCAGAAAGCAAGAGTAATGGATGAGAACAGATTGTTTAATTATTTTTATGGGATAAGATCAGAAATATTTTTTTATCCCCAAGGGCTATATTTCCGTAACCTAGCCAAAACAATTATATTCCCTTGGGTTATATTTTCCTATCCTACCCAAATAAATCAAAAAGATTCTGTTGATGTGACCTTAGTCAGTTGTCCATGTTGTGCAGGAATCTTCAGTGTGCTGATTCTAAAGATAAGACTTCTTTTTAGCAGAAGTTGATCCTATGAAAACATGTCTCTAGTGGAATATTTTTAAAATCAAAATCAGGAACTTTGGATGGTGTTTATCATATGTAGATGTGTATGCTTGGTACTGTAATGGAAATAATGTCACATTCTTTTTTGTTCTACATCCTGAAGTATATTGGATCAGAACAGGGATGCAAGTTTGGCTTCATTGTAAAGATAAATTCTTTATCTGTAGCTGATTAGCAAGAGGGAAAATATCTGATTGGCAAGAGGGGAAAATATTGATTAGCAAGAGTGGAAAAAGTTGGATTAGCAAAGGGGAAAAGTTTGATTAGCAATAAAGTAAAAAGTTGGATTAGCAAGAGGGGAAAAGTTTGATTAGCAGGAGAGGAAAACGTTGATTAGCAATATAGTAAAATGTGTGATTAGCAATACAGTAGTCCCCCTCTTATACGGCCACCCCTGCTGCACCGGGAAAGTGGCCTTATAAGGCGGGTGGCCGTTCCAGAGGGGGGCTAAATTTATTATGAGAAGTACATGTATATGTAATGTACGTAGTAAGAAAGCTACATACTTCAAAACATTAAATATCTTCGTCTAAATGAAACATTAATCAATAAAAGCTTTTTCTGTTATAATAACAAATTTATTTCAACTGAATATACGTAACTATTTTTGCTTTCTTGGCGTAAGTTTGATATGCGAACGGGTATTGTTCTCATGCACATTGCAAATGGATTCAAAAACGTCGTTTACATCTTGGTACATACATAATTGTCTTTCCATTTGCTTCATTTTCCCACTGCTGCTGAATAACCTTCTTATCGGTTATTACTTTGTTTATTCAAATTATTTCAACATAAACTTGTTTTTACGAGTCTTTTGACGTTTTGTACATACAATTGTTCGGCATCCCCCCCCCGATGTCGTCGAGTAGAATAACCGACTTTCTTCGAAATTAATGTATCCGTTAACGTGATGACATTTTAATGTTTGGTAATGATTTATTCGGTTATTGCTGACTGTATGCGATTTAATAATGCAGACAAAACTTGTGTCGAGTCTGCCGAAATACATCCTTCGTAGGAAGCCATTTTGTGTGGTCACGTGATTTTTCCGGTCTTTGTCTGGTACCCTATTGTTTTTTTTTAAGGTTGTCTTTGTGTGCCAATGTACAAAATCGATTTTTAGCCTATGCTGACCTTGTTATGATTATAACAATTACGTCTGGTTATAATCATCAACGAGAAGAACTCAACATAGGTGTTAAACCCCAAACTCTATCATAACATTATTGAGCCCATTTCCTGTAAACATCGAGTTTCACAGATAACGATATACTATACATTTTTGGTCGACACTTTTAACGGCGACTTGACACTCGGAGACGTGTTATCTACGATTGAGATAATCAAAATTGCTTACCTTACGTCAAGATTTGAATTAATTATTGGCTCTGGATACATTTAAAAATAAAATGTGGCCGCTCGTGAGGGGTAAATTTTATATTATTGCACAAAAATGCTGGCCGCTGGTCGCGTTAGCCGGGTGGCCTTTCGTGAGGGGTACTTTTGAACAGAAACTCGTCGGTGCCAACGAATTCTGGCCGTTAGGAGCGGGTGGCCGCTGGTCAGGGGGGCCGTACAAGAGGGGGACTACTGTATAGTAAAAAGTGTAATTAGCAATATAAAGGTGTGATTAGCAATAGAGTAAAACATGATAATCAAGAGAAGAAAAAGTTTGATTAGCAAGAGGGGAAAAGTTTGATTAGCATTATAGTAAAAAGTGTGATTAGCAAGAGAAGAAAAGGTCGGATTAGCAAGAGGGGAAAAAGATTCTTTACTCGGACATGAATTTCTTGTTTAATTACAGGAAGCTTGTCTTAGCTGGTAGTATCAAAATGGGGACCTCTGAAGGATAATGAAGCCACAATTGCCTTTTATACCAAGCAGATATTGGAAGGTTTGAAATATTTGGTAAGTAAAAATCTTTTTTTAATTATAATTGCACATGTTTGTTTTTTCTTTATAAAGTTGATATAGATGATGCTACTGCCCTTTTGAACAAGCAGAATTAAAATGAAAATCATACAATATTAATGGCTTCTTGTTGCTCAATGTGCAAACTTTTGGAATTTAATGGAAATGTTTAGATTCATTCACAATTTTATTTTCTTTCTTGTCTCTGACAAAACGTTGTAGATGTTACATAGCAGTCACAATGTCTTTCTGTCCATATGGCATCAGCTTTTTGGTTAATGTTTTTTTTCATTTAGGGCAATAAATCCTGTTTGCATTTATATCACCTTGTTCACAAAATAATTGCTGGGGCAGCATGAGGTAAAAAAAACACTGATATGGATTTAGGGTCATGGAAGTCAAAGGTCACTCATGGGAGTAGTTGTTTATATTTTAAGTGATTAGGATTTTTACCATGGGGTATAAGATTTTAATACTAATGTGAAAGTCAGAGTTGTCAGTTCATTGAAGTATTTCAGATGACAAAAATAATTTATGTATCTATCAGTTGGCATTAGAACCAGATTTACCACTGTTGACGAGCATCTAATAGATTTGAAGAATCCAAGGTCAAAATCAGAGGATTACTTGTTTCACTTTTTGGGTGACATTTTGAGATCTGTACAGATTGGGTTATATCTTCTGTAACAATAGATAGATTTTATCAGATTTTGCTTTTCATACTTAAATAGAGTTGTGGTAGTTAAAAAGTCAGGTTGATGGTCACCAGGGTTGTTTGGTTATGTGTTGCTAAGATGAAAACATCTGTGTAAGTACCTTTAAGTAACTGAAAACCTGAAACAGATAACATTGTAGAAATATGGAATTGTCTCCCATTTGGGTGAGGAGACTTGTGTGCCATTGAAATTCTTTTGTATTATTTGCTTGGATTTCTATATGTAGTATATGCTTGGATTTCTAGATGATCTCGTATTTGTTTTGTGTGCACACAATTACATTAGTAGTAATACTGTTTTGAACATCATTGTAGGTTTGAGGTAACCATGCTTTGAAATTTTAAAGATTATTTTTTATGGAGATGAAACAACTATTACCTTGCTATTTGTTTTTGGGCGTGACAGTTAACATTATTCCCATTTCTTTCAGCATGATAACAAGACTGTGCATCGAGATATCAAGGGTGATAATGTATTGGTCAACACCTATAGTGGTGTGCTGAAAATTTCAGACTTTGGGACATCCAAAAGACTAGGTGGTGAAAAAGCAGTAGCATGCATACTTACCCTTACCGAGCGTACCTCGAAAATCTCTTCACGTATGGAAAGGAAGCCAAGAACACTCATTTAGATGCTTGCATGGTATGGAAACCTGACACAGCAGGTGATAATAAGTTTAACAACACAGCCTTGACCGTAGATGACGATCCTCACAATGTAGGTTTTAACGAGCGTCGAAAGAAAATTCTGCAAGGACGTAGTTTAGAACTGTTCGATCGTTTGCATTTGGGCATGTGGTTTCAAGAGAAGTATTTGCTGAACAGGGTGGATATTCGCTTGAGACTGAATCGTAGCAGTACTGCTTTCCATTTGATGGCTCATGTCAACGAATACAAAACCATTATCCAAGAAGCCAGGTTATATGTGCGTCGTGTGGAAGTGTTACCTAAAGTGGGAAATGATATCAGTCACACTTTGAGCAGAACAACAGCCATGTATCTGATACGACGCGTGGAAGTAAAACCTTTCACCATTGCCACTGGACTCTGATCTAAGATCGAAGATCATCTGTTCCAAGGACAGTTACCCAAACGTTTCATTGGTATCGTCAGCAATGCAGCCTTCAACGGTACCCACGATCAAAATCCTTTCCAGGTTAAGCACAGCGGAGTATCCAAAATCGAAGTCATTCGCGATGGCAAAACTTTGTGTACCCGACCCTTCGAACCCAACTTTGCCCAGAAGAATTACTTGAGGTCATACTTGTCGCTGTACAAAGCCACAGGACAGTTAGGAACCAACACCAGTCACAGTATTTCCTACGACGATTATGCAGGAGGTTACACTTTGTGGGCTTTTGATTTCACTCCTGACCAAGGCAGCGACGAGGGACATTTCCACCCTATAAAATCTGGGCAACTGCGCGTGGAACTTCAGTTTGCAGGAGCTCTTATCGAAACGGTGAATGTCATTCTGTATGCCGAAGTCAATAATACCATAGATATCAACAGTTTGAGAGAAGTCATTCTAGACTATTAAACACTATGGAAAACTCTTGTCCCTCTTTGAATAGTGGAGAATCGATGGAAATGGAATGGCAGGTTACAGAGAAAGCAGACCCACAAGACCAAATAGAAGAAATAGTGATAATGCAGTCCAGATAGCCAGAACAGGAACAACATTTAGTCACCTGTTTTGCCAAACACTTGAAGAATACAATGAGGGACATGATTAAAAAAGATTGTTATGGATGTCAAATCGATCATCCCAGTCAAATTCAACACGATAAATGTATGATGATGAGTCAAGAAGAAAATTTGGATGCTTATCTGAACGAAGCTTGGAGTCTCATCTCAGAATAAGCCGTGTTACTTCAGTGGTATAAAGACTTGCGTGATCATTCCTCTCATCCATTGTTTGCTTGAGAAATTGATCGCATCGAAGCTCTCTTGGCCAAGAGTAAGGAAACAAAGTAAACAAACAGTTACTTGACTGACCTTTTCAAGCAAAAAGTCTGTATTGAATTGATGACTTATCATCACCTGAGAAGAAAGGAAAAACACAAGGTCACAGAAGCATGGATACCTGGGAACTTTATTATCTTTTGAACCGTAGTTCGTACACTGCTTCTTGGAATCCTGTCGTATGTGCTAAAAAGATGAACTACCTCATCGCAAACCTCAAGAGAATCAAGCTTATGTCATCAACACAGATGACAGTCATCTTCCAGTTACTCACTGGGTAACTGTCTACTTTCCTCAAGAGGGTTGTGTGGAGTATTTTGATTCGTATAGATTACCCCCTTTGGAAGATGATATAATTGACTTTATGAGAAGAAATGCCTAGACGACACGATTCAATAATGTGAAATTACAAGGCACAAATTCTATGGTGTGCGGACAATATTGTGTAGCAGCAGAAGGGGTGGCGGTGACTTTTTGTCTAAAAATCAAAAAATATCACCCCTCGATATTGGCCATTCCCGAATCTGAGACTTAAAAAAAAATCGTTAACTCGTATTTTACCAATCTGAGACTTTGCATTTTCTCGTGAAAATTATTGTCTCGGACTTGAAAACCTTGATATGATAAATATTTTTTTTTATCATTCAAAAATATTTAAGTGTATATGCTATCAAGTCCAATTCGTTATCTTGTCCGCGGATCATGTAACGATATTGTGACAAACCCATAAGGGATTCTCTGAGCATTTCCAAAAAAGTCTTTAAATTTATTAAAATCAAAATCTGCGCACCAAGTTTGCCAAATATTTCTTAATGTATGTGTATCAACCCCGTTAAACACACTAATTAAATTACAATTATCACGAATTACTTTAGGGATTTGTGTATACCGCTGAGTAAGATAAATCACATCTGCGTTTTTATGTCTACCACGTGAGAAAATTCTTTCAGGATTTTTTTGTTTATCTAACATTACATCATCATATACGATGAGATTATTAAGTCTTCCGTCAAGATCATCGACAGACGGAGCATCATTAATATCAGTTATTACATCAACGACGCTTTCTCCTGTAATTTCAGATGCTGTTTCATTATATTCTTTTAACACATTATAACAGTGTTGATCATCTACGCTTGGAGCGATTAAATATAATTTATCCCAATTTAGATGTTTCATTATCAACGTCAACAACAACTGAGTTTTACCACTTCCGGATGGTCCGATAATAATCATCCTGATAGAATTTGGTAGCATTGGATGATGTTTAACTGGTTGTTTTTTCTTTGTAGCGCTAAAATCAATCACTTCCATTTATTAGTATAGTTTATTTATGTATAAAATTATGGATTTATATTGTGTTAAATGTAAGAAGCGTACGCCAACAAATAATGAAACAACAGTTACAACTAAAAATAATCGACTAGCACTTTCAGGTACAGTAGTCCCCCTCTTATACGGCCACCCCTGCTGCACCGGGAAAGTGGCCTTATAAGGCGGGTGGCCGTTCCAGAGGGGGGCTAAATTTATTATGAGAAGTACATGTATATGTAATGTACGTAGTAAGAAAGCTACATACTTCAGAACATTAAATATCTTCGTCTAAATGAAACATTAATCAATAAAAGCTTTTTCTGTTATAATAACAAATTTATTTCAACTGAATATACGTAACTATTTTTGCTTTCTTGGCGTAAGTTTGATATGCGAACGGGTATTGTTCTCATGCACATTGCAAATGGATTCAAAAACGTCGTTTACATCTTGGTACATACATAATTGTCTTTCCATTTGCTTCATTTTCCCACTGCTGCTGAATAACCTTCTTATCGGTTATTACTTTGTTTATTCAAATTATTTCAACATAAACTTGTTTTTACGAGTCTTTTGACGTTTTGTACATACAATTGTTCGGCATCCCCCCCCCGATGTCGTCGAGTAGAATAACCGACTTTCTTCGAAATTAATGTATCCGTTAACGTGATGACATTTTAATGTTTGGTAATGATTTATTCGGTTATTGCTGACTGTATGCGATTTAATAATGCAGACAAAACTTGTGTCGAGTCTGCCGAAATACATCCTTCGTAGGAAGCCATTTTGTGTGGTCACGTGATTTTTCCGGTCTTTGTCTGGTACCCTATTGTTTTTTTTTAAGGTTGTCTTTGTGTGCCAATGTACAAAATCGATTTTTAGCCTATGCTGACCTTGTTATGATTATAACAATTACGTCTGGTTATAATCATCAACGAGAAGAACTCAACATAGGTGTTAAACCCCAAACTCTATCATAACATTATTGAGCCCATTTCCTGTAAACATCGAGTTTCACAGATAACGATATACTATACATTTTTGGTCGACACTTTTAACGGCGACTTGACACTCGGAGACGTGTTATCTACGATTGAGATAATCAAAATTGCTTACCTTACGTCAAGATTTGAATTAATTATTGGCTCTGGATACATTTAAAAATAAAATGTGGCCGCTCGTGAGGGGTAAATTTTATATTATTGCACAAAAATGCTGGCCGCTGGTCGCGTTAGCCGGGTGGCCTTTCGTGAGGGGTACTTTTGAACAGAAACTCGTCGGTGCCAACGAATTCTGGCCGTTAGGAGCGGGTGGCCGCTGGTCAGGGGGGCCGTACAAGAGGGGGACTACTGTAATTGTGAAATTTGTGGTATAAAAAAATTTAGATTTATAAAAAAAAACAGCCGGAGATATAGCTGGTAAATTATCAAAACTTCCAGGAGCGCCATGGGCAAAATATCCAGGTGAAAAACATCTTCCAGGATATAATTATTGTGGACCTGGAAATCGATTAGAGATTAGACTCAATGAAAATGATCAACCAAATCCAGGTGAAGATCCAATTAACGCTATTGACGAAGCTTGTAGAATACATGATATCGCATATCGCAGTGATGATCTTCAGCAGCGTCATCTCGCAGATATAAAATTAATTCACGCGTTAAATGCAATTCCAGATAAAAAAATTAAAGAAAAGTTAGCTTCTTGGTTGATGAGCGCAGTGATGAAAGGTAAAATAATGTTCGGTAATTGAAAATCTAAATTATTTTACAATAACATGGAATCTATTTATTATTCTCCTAGCGGCTACTGGAAAGGTTACGCAGCAATTAAAAAACTAGCCAATGCTGCATCAGTAAAATATAAAACCGCAAAAGATTGGTTATCCAAACAGGCGTTATGGCAAATTTATCTTCCGGGTCCTAAAAAAATTAATTATTCTCATTTTGATGTTTTTGTACCGAATGAAGTTCATCAAGCTGATATATTATTTCTTCCTCATGATAACGGTTACAAATACGCGTTAACCGTAGTTGATATCGCTAGCAGATATAAACAAGCAATACCGTTAAAAACAAAGTCGTCAAAAGAAGTCTCCGATGCATTTGAAAAGATTTATCGTAAAGGTCCACTAAGATGGCCAAATCTATTACAAGTTGATCCTGGTAAGGAATTTCAAGGTGCTGTTACATCTACGATGAAAACTCATAATGTAGCTATACGACGAGGACACACTGCAATACACCGCGATCAGGCAATTGTTGAAAGATTTAATAGAACTCTGGCTGAGCGGTTATTTGGATATCAATACGCGAAAGAATTTACTCAAGAAACTCGATCTCGTGAATGGGTCAAAAGATTACCAAAAGTAGTATCCGCGTTAAATAACGAAATAACTCGAATGATTGGTATCAAACCTAATATCGCAATAAAAAAAAAGTATGTACCTGGTATTAACACTAACACTTCCAATTTCCAACCAATTCTCAATGACGTCACTGTGAGATATTTATATGAGCCAGGTGAACTCGAAGGTGGTAGCGCAAGAGCCACTGATCCTATTTGGAGTATTACTACACATAAAATATCATCGTCGACACGATCTTTTAGTGGAAATGCTAACATTTCTAGGCCAGCAATTTATAGATTGGATTCATCCGCACCTCAGCGAGGATTTACACGTGAACAACTACAAGTTATTCCTGATGATACTCAATTACCACCGCGAAAAATTAGTTAGAAATACTTGCAATTCCACCAGCATGACGTATATTACACTCAAGACAAGTTAATCTCACATTACCAATAATATGTCCGAGATTATTATCTATTCTGTCAACGGTAAATTGATAACGATCTCCAGGATGATACCGCCAGCGCATTAAACAATTACAAGCCGCGCAGTGATTATCTTGTTGAGTTTTCAACGATAGTATTAAACCCGAATTAATATTAAAATTTCTTTTTTTTTTCTTATCTTGTTGTTTATATCCTGATAATTTTTTCTCAACAACGTAAATATCAACATCAGAACTACTTGCTGTATCTTCGATGTTAACTCGGCGTAATTGATTTATTCGTCTAGCTCTAGATACCGATAAATAAACTAAATTTGACCATTCAATACGATTATCTACGATCCAAATAATTGTATCTGTGATAGTTAATCCCTGTGATGAGTGTATCGTAGCTGCATAACCTAACATCCAAGGAGCATTGGTAGCGTTTAATGCGTCCTCAACTACATCAATGTCCACGTGTACAATTTCATTTACCACTAATTTTTGTTCTTCTCCACCTGGAATTTTAACATTAATATTTTGTTGTCGTGTATCAGATGGTCTATAACATAAAGGAACTTTCATATCAGAAAATTTCTCTTTATGTATCTCAAATAATCGTCGCTGAATATCATCTCGGGTTATTTTTCTACTTGCAAATACCATATCGTTGGGTGTCCAAGATTCCCAAAATTGTTCTTCAGGGGTTTCCGGGATAACTTCTCTGAGAATTCTACACTGCTCGTAATCAGATTTCCGGCGGATTCTAGATTTTAAATCTTTTATTTCTTCATCTAGTGATCTAAAATCTTCTGTGGTTTCTTCGTAATAATCAGCGTTAGCCTTCAGCCATTCATGTGGAGATTCTCCGTAAAATGGTGGTGGTTGACCATCATCTCCGCATAATATCACTTTAACATTTTTCGTAGATAACCAACCTAGAAATTGTTGTAATATTTTTAACGGCACTGTACACACTTCATCCCAAAGAATTACCGGTGGAATAAATTTATTACCCATTCGCAATGGAGTCCACGCATCACCTTTCCACCTAAAGAAACTGTGATAAGTACAAGCAGGAATTCCACGTTCTTTTATATCTTTTTCTAATTTATGAGCTGGTGTTAACGCTATTATGTTAACGTCTTTATACATTCTTATAACTCTTTCAGTTTTTCCAGAGCCTCCACAACCGTTTAAGTAAACTATTTTATATCTTGTTATAGGATCAAGCACTGATGGTGCACTAGAAAATTTCGATTGAATATTTTCTGGATTTTTTCCTCGATAACTATCAAGTATCTCAACGCTAGCATGGTGGTTATAACAGTGTAATCGCTCTTTTTTAATTCTCCAAGATCCCCAACCTGTTCCGAGAAATGGTTCAACCGCGGAAATATGTTTCTCGTGGAAATACATAGAATCAGTTGCAACTCTCACAGCGATATCTGGAAATTTATTTATCATTGAAAATAAATTAATACTCGTGTACGCTAACATAGAAGCTCTTAGGTGTACCCACTGAGCATTTTCTCCATCTATGTAAATTATAACAGTTCCATATTGTTTCCCATTTGATAAAAATGCCCTTCTACTCGTTACAAATCTATTAGTATCAGTAAGATGTTTAATAATAATTTGTTCTTCGTATGGATCAATTACCAATCTAGAAGAATATCGAGCATTAGAAAATCTTCCTCGAGTAAACTTTCCTATTATTTTTCGTCCGTAATCTTTTGCTGATTTTTCTCTACAGCAATATAATTGTTTAGCGATTTCAAGTATTTTTTTCATTATCATGATTTGGAAAATTCTTTCTTACATTTTCAATTTCTCTATCTAAATCTGAAATTGGCATCCAAATATCTTTTTGGCATTTATAACTTATTATAGCTTCACCAACTGTTAACATCGTTAACATACCACTATCTAACATATATCGCAACAACACTATTGGAGTCCACGCTTTCTCAGACATATGTTTACCAATCCAACAATAACTACAATCGTGTAATCCATCACGAAGTTTAAAAGCAATAACTTTAGCAAATCCAGTTAAATCAAAATCAGGTAAATCTAAGTTAATCGCAACACGCGTCATCTCATGAGTAGGGTGTCCAAAACGTTTAAAATATTCAGCACACGCTCCCATTCCTAAAAACCCTCCGGGATAACTAGCATTCATGTCAGCGGAAATTAAATTAACATTGTCATACTCGGTATTCCATAATCCGCCATGTCCGTATTCAATACAACTTAATCTTGTATCGTCGAGAACCACTTTTGGAGTTTTTCTCCAAGAATTTATTTCACGAGCGTAATGAGCAATCACCGATGAAATTGTAAAAGAATTACATAATATATTTTCATCAAAGTTTTCCACAAAATCTTTTGTAATATTTTTCATACGTGAATCTAATTGTTCTTCGCGATATAATTCTCCGTTAAATCTTACAAATTGATCAAATCCTATTTCAGGATCTTCACTACTCGAAAATAACAATACACCAGTTGGATCATCGCCTTATTTCCGCTATCGCATCAAATAATTTCCCCTCGTAAAGTCCATGCTTGGTAAAAATTTCAGGTATATATTTTACAACCTTTGACGGCGGAAACTCAGTTATCGTGGAATTCCAGGCATGCCCATTATGGTCAATAATTTCAATTGGTACTTTATTTGATTTATATTTACAATTATGAAATATTTCTCCGGTTAACGATTTAACTGTAATAGGAAATCTCAAGGATTTTTGTAATTCAGTAACATCACTGATCGAAGCTCCACCTTGCTCTGCCATCCGTTTTCCCCAAGAGGTTATTTTTTCACATCGTTGCTGAGTTAATCCATTTCCTCGTAAAGAATTTTTAAAATGTTCCATAACTCGCTCGGCAACACAATTTATCAGCGATGATGACGTTCTCATAGGATACATTTTATCAACGTCGATATTTACGTGAATTTTATATAACCCATACATCACAACGGTTACAGGATAATCTCTATTATAATAATGACCATCAATTCCAACGAGCGTTCCTGGATTCATATCCGAGTTGAAAATAACATTTTTTTTATTTTTCATCACCGGGTTATAATTATCTCGGATAATCCAATTGTGAACTTCCTCGGTAGTATCCCATTTAATCCACTTTATTCTGCAGTAGTAGTTGTTGTTATCCAGCAACGATAATATATTCCTCGCGCGAACTTCATCTATGGTACCATCATAGAGTTTTTTACCGTCACTTGCTCTATAACTGGTAAACATATATGCAGCTCCGCCGAGGCGAAATTCTTTCATCGCATATTTTCTCATTTTTTTAAGCTGTTTATACCTGATTCCTTTCAATGATAATCCGGATTTTGCATCGAGTGAAAAATAAATTTTACTCATTATATTAAAGCAAATATCTAATTAAAAAAAATAATTAAAACAATTGTTTAAATTTTAATTAAAAATATATATATAATATAACAATGAATCATTGCAAGTGGTTGCTAATCGGTTCGACAAACACGTGTAATAAATTATCGAAAAAGGAATATTGCGGACAACATCAAGTATCAATTCGACGCGGAAGTACAGGCCCGAAACCTTGTATTGTATGTGGTGTTGGAGTGCGAGGTGAAACTCAATTATGTTTACAACATGGTGGTAAGCGATATAGAGAGTTAAAACGGTATTACGATGTCTTTACACATGTGAAACACCGTGCTCCAGTTATACAAACTCCGCAAGACTACGTGAATAGACCAGTGTGAAATAACATTTAAACAAAGAAATTCTATATAAAATAAATGCAAGAATCTCTCGAATATCGTCCGCATCCAATTTACGTCAATTACGAGGCTTCGCCCGATGGAACTATTAGACATCGACGAATAAGAAAACCTCTTGGTGCTGTTAATAGTCAAGGTTATTTAGTTATTGTTGTTTCTTACGGAAATGGAAAAATAAAAATTATCGGGCTCACAGATTTATCGCTGAAATTTATATTGGAAAAATTCCTGATGGATACGTAGTGGATCACATCGATCGAAATAAATTAAATAATCACATCGATAATTTGAGAATTATGACTCAACGAGAAAATAGTCTTAATATAAATCCAAATGCAAGTAAAAATCGCAAACCAAGACCAGTAACTGCGACAGAACTCGGAAATTCCAGTAGTTTTATTACAGATTTTCCCTCAATTTATTCAGCTGCAAAATATTTCAATATCAATCACGCTTCGGTAAAACGAGCAGCTGAAGGTATAATAACATCAACGTATTCTGATAAATTTAACTGTAGAATTTCATTCAGATACACGTAAAATTATTTTGTAATTTCACATACAACTGTTATCAAATTGTTCAGCAAATCTCGATATATTTTTTTCTTCTTCAAATACATCACCGACGGCTTTCAACAGTGTATTCAAAAGTTTAGAAAGTTCAATAAAATCAACCAACGATGATTCACAACCCTCAGTTAAATTAAGTTGATAAATTATCTGATTGCGCTGTCTGATTAGTGTTTTAATTACGCGATATTCCGATCGATAAGTTGGATAATCCTTTGATCGTGCAGATGTTATCTTACGAAATTCACTTACAAGATAATCAGCGTTAAAGTGGGGTATTTTTTTTTCTATTATAATTGCAGCGATTTTCGGGATTTCATTTACACGATTAAGTTGCGTTACGATATCATCGACGATATTTTGGTTCATTATTTTATATATAAATTAAAAATCTAAATTGATTTTCATTTTTAATTTAAAAATCTTCTATGAGAATTGCAAAGCAATTCCAACAATTAAAAATCCAAAGATAATTCACAATAATGATACCAGAATCACTCACAACCAGACTAGCTCGAGAAAGATTAGCAGCGATTAAGAAATTTATTCCAGTTAGAGATTCATTACGGCGCCAACTTCAGCAACGACAAGCAGCTAGAGATGATTTTACTATCAGAAGTGAACAATTATTTGCACCGATAACAGCAGCGACCAGCAAAGTAAAAGAATCGGTTGAGTCAACCGCGGATATTTCCAAGAATCTATTAGCGCTTCAACAGCAAACAACAGATATTTAAAAAAAACTTCCCGGTGATATAGTAGCGCAACAAGACAAAATGATCAAACAACGTGAATTAGCACGCGAATCTATTATTCCACCACCACCTGAATTCGCTGACCCTCCAGCAATCGAATTTGATCCAGACGAACCCTATGTTACCGAACCCGCTGAGAGTGATCTTGTTCCTGGAAAAATATTTACCGAGGACGCGTTAGATGAAATTAAAAGCATCACCGATGATACTGAATTAGCTAATTTTATTAAAAATAATTTTAAATCTCGAGGAGATTTGATAAACCCGCCTTATTTTAAAAAAATAACAGGCAGGAAGACTTGGGGAAAAAAAAGTATATTTAGCGAATAAAGGCGGTAATAAAATTACCCAAATAACACATCCGGGATGGGATAACTTTAAAAAATTACTCAAAGATGTAACTGGTAGTGGAATCGGAAATCCAAGTAATCCCCGTGGGAAAATTGCAGAGCAATTTCACAATAATTGTCCTTGTCCAGACAGCGTCATCAATGATGTATCACGGCTAGAAGTGTTAATCGGCGGAAAACGAGCCGGAAATAATTCTCCGGAAATTACAAATGAAGCCGCTGATATCTGCAGACGATTATTTCAAGGTCGTGTCATGGATATACATACGTATCGGGAACTCATTGAAGAACTAGTTGAAAATTCTTCGAATTTTAATCACCCTGGAAATTTCCATGGATATCACAGTGACTGAAAATTGCAGAGCAATTTCGTCAATTGAAAATTACTTGTAATTTCCATATAATATGATAATTCACTACAATCACGATAAACCCACATCTGTTTATGTGGTAAATTCTAGATTTCCAGTGTATCGAGCGTATTACGGAGATGGATTAGGAAAAACAATTATGGGATTATTTGGTAGAATTGCACCAAAAGTTTTCCCCTTTGCTAAACAAGCTGGAATGAAAGCAATTGAAGTTATTAAAGATAAAGGATTAGGTGTTATTGGATATCTCGCTGGAAAAGCATTCACCGCTGTAAAGGATAAAGTAGTCTCGTTGGTACGACCGAAACGGAAACCACCAGCTATGACTTCGTCATTGCCGTTACCATCCACGACTGTGATGCCAGCAGCAGTTAGTAAAATAATCAACGAGGCAGTACAACAACGACTAGAAAATCTTAGCAATGTGAACTCCGGGGAAATTCAAGAAGTTTTAAATAACCCTAACATTGCGAGTATGATAGCCGGAAGTGGTCTTGGAAAACGTAGGCGAAAATCTAAAAGATTTCCTCGATAAAAATGTTAACATTTTCACAATTGAAAAAATATTAATATCTCCATATAATGTTTAAACAACAAAATGATCCCGCGTTTGACATAGACGCTCCAGTGCTAAAAAACGATTCAGTGGGAAATTATCAATTCTACGCTTATCACGCAATAGATCCTAAAATACGAGCTCGAATTGAACTTCAAGTTCAAGATACCAGCAAATACTTTTTACCCTGTGAAGCATTTATTGAAATTGAGGGAGAAATTGTAACTAACGTGGCACTTAATACACCTTACGCAAATAATATCAAAGTTGGATTTGTTAACAACGGTGTTATGGCGCTATTTGAAAGTGCACGGTATCTCATCGATGGAAAAGAGATTGAATCAATAGAACGTGAGGTTGATATCGCAACAACGATAATCGGGCTAGCAAGATACTCAGATGATTTTACAAGATCAGCTGGGCCATCTATGATGTTCGCGAAGGATACCTCTGATCACGCTGAAACTGATAAATATATTAAAGTGAGAACAGCACAAGACACTGCAATTGATCCACAGCCAGATGATGTTTATCATCAAGTCAGACCAGCAGGCGAATTTGATATTGTAAAATCTGATAGCAATAGATTCAATCTAGGATTTACAACACGTGTAGGAATGTTGCAGGGGGAACGACGACGATTCTCATGTGCGATTCCACTTCACCACGTATTTGGATTTTGTAGAAATGTTAGAAAAGTTATTTACGGAGCAAAACATACAATTGCGTTGACGCGGCGAAGTGATGATAATGCCGCAATTTGGCGTACCGGTGGCGGTGACGGAAAAGTTAATTTGAGTAAGTTAACGTTGTGGATGCCTGTGATGACTCAGTCGTTGGCAGCGGAGCAACGATTGATATCATTTATGGAAACAGGTGGGAAAACTCTATTAAGTTGGTTATCTGTGTCCACGGATACCAAAGAAGATAATGTCGCTGATACATTTACGTGGCATCTAGCATCTAAAGGTGGAGCTTCAGCAACGCGTCATATATTTATTGCGCTACAACGTCGAGATCGATTAGGTAGTCAAGAACGTTCCCATATGATATTTGATCAACTAGGAGTCAAAGAATTATCGCTGAGAATAAACGGGCAACAAGAACCAGCCGAAGATATACAACTAAATTACGAAGAAAATAATGTTGCCAGAGTTTATCAAAGATTGCTATCATTTATGGGTCGTGATCAGAATGTTGATACCGGTCTGCAAATATCGCAATTGGATTTTAAAAGTTTATATCCGATTTATTACTTTTCGTTGACACACCTCGATATGATGAGACAGTCTCTCGTTGATATACATTTCCGAGCTCGTATAGCACCCGTGTGTTTTACAATAAATGCCATATAACGTCGTTAATGTATCACTGACTGAGGGTCAGGTAAAGAAATTAAAATCAAAATCTGCAAAAGAATGTGGAACTACAATAACGTTAAAACCAACACAAATGCGTTCTGGGATGCATAAATTATCGTTGACTGATCGTCAAATAAAACATTTCAATGACGCACTTAAGAACCAGCGAGGGGTTCAACTTGATTTTTCCAAAGGAGCAATCGGGAACATGATAAAATCCGGAGGTATATTTCCGTTGTTTGCTGCGATTCCAGCGTTGATTGCAGCAGCCGCACCAGCAATTGCAAAGGCTGCAGCGCTTGGAGCTGTTGGAACTGCTGCGGGAATGGCTTTGAAAAAGGCAACTGGAGGAAATATTAAAAAAAAGGGGCGAGGACTAAGACTACCAGGAACTCCAACGTCATGGTACAGGCGCGGAGCTGGCCTAAGACTACCAGGAACAATATAAAAGATTCTTCGATTGGAAATCCAAAGGATTTAACTGAAAATCCAAAGGATTTTACACCGATGTCAAATTTTGATCTCATCGCGGAGGTTAAAAAATCAGCGCATACTAAATTTCCAATAAAAAATTTCAGAGGTGTATTTATGAGAGATCAATTACCGAATACTCCAGCGTTACCGGAAACTGGAATTATCAATTTAGATAACAGCGATGGACCCGGGACACACTGGGTTGGATACGCAATTGATCCACGAGGAATTATTTATTTTGACTCATATGGGTTACCACCACCTGTAGAATTTTACAAATATGTGAAGAAATTTAAGAGATTTCCAGTGTGGCGTTCAACGTTACCGACACAAACTTTAAGTGATCCACCAATCTGCGGTAATGAAGTATTGAATGTGTTAACGAAAATTTCATCATCGAAGAAACCGACACATGTGGTTGTAAATGAATATACTAGCGGAAAATTGTAAAACAATTCTCATGGATTTCATATTGAAAATCTAAAAGATTTTATATAATGTCTATTGATATTTGGGGAAGATCACAAAAAAAAAGAGAAAGCAAGTGAAACTCCCGATGATGTAAAAAAAATCATCAAGGATGAACTCGCTAGTAATTTTAATTTAGTAAGTGTTGACCCTGGAGAGATAGTTGTATTTCAAGATCGTCAAGGAAAATTAGCAACTAGTAATCTATCGCTGGATGATCTCTTGACGAAACCAGAAAAACCAGCCGACGATCACTTTATAGTAGTATTTAGGGGGGTAAACTTGAACTTAGTGTAAAGATTACAACAATAACTGAACAATTCAACCTTATCAGTGATATATCAGCGGATTTAAATTCAGTTATTGCTGATTTAGCTAAATTTTTTGGTTCTCCACGAGACACATTAGGTGTACAAATCGCGTATGTCAAGGCCGCAATTGATAACCTAGCAAAATTACGAGCCGAATATGATACTCATGTGGCTAGTTTTGTTACACTCCGGAGAAACTTTAATGCCACCGATAACGCTGTTGAGAAATTCTTTGGTAAAAAAAATATTAAACCTGATGAGATTAAAACAACTCTTACGGATATTACAACAGGTCAACAAAAATCCACCGATGACATAACTGCTATTTACAACCAGTTAGGAGTTTGGGGTGACCCTAAAACAATTACTGAATCAATATCTATTGCTAACCAGTATCTCAGTAGTCTTAGAACAACTCTAGATAAAGCCATCACTGATATAACTGCGATTAATACCCGGTTAGGTGTTGTCCGTGATACTAAATCAATTTCGGATTTAATCGCGATTAATAAAAAATCAATCGATGATCTTAAAATAACCACCGACGCGGTCAAAGAAGATTTTCCAAAAATAGCCCCAAGACTCGATAAAATAAAAACATCTCACGACGCGGATGGTTTTTTAAATCTTGTGTATGTTGTTGGACAAGGACCGGCTTTATATATTAGTGAAACAGAAACTTCGTTTGACCTGTCAATAGATATTGATGGACTTTATCGATTTTCAATAATTTCTGATTATCAATCTAATATTACAACGACTTTTGGTTTTAAAACCCGTCGAGGAATTGATACAATATTAATACCCATTGACCGTTTATCATCAACCCGGGAATCACTACTTAAAGTTACTTACACCCCTGTTGATAACACTGTACTTAGAGCATCATTAAGATGGATTTTAGAATTTGTAATGAGAATGTAATTAAATTTCAATATTTAGAAGTTATAAAACATTTTCAATAAAATGTCAATGCTGTCAATGAACCCCCTTGACGAGAATTGCCAAGCAATCCCACCACCGTCTCGGTATCGTTATGATACTATATCGAAATATCAGCAACAACTACAAGATGCTATTGATGTTTATACTGTAAAAAAGAAAAAATATCAGCGAAGAATTACCGCGTTAGATATAACTGTTTACACGGTATCTGGAATAATTGCCTCCACGGGAATAATATTATCTTCGGTTACTATGACCGCACCGATTGTACTTCCTATTGTGATTTCCGCGGTAACAGCGCTAACTGGAATATTCACCGGAGTAACAAAGAAAATCTCATCATGTTCCACGAGTAAACTCAGAGATTACACATTAAAACTTAACACAGCCACGACCGCGTATACGGGATTAACCGCGATGATTTCTTCAGCGATAACAGATCAAGAAATCACCGAAGAGGAATTCACACATATCACCGAGTGTTATAATTCCACGATGAAGAAATTAAATAATGACAATTTAAATAGTGATGGGAATGCGAAATCAAGAATTGCGAAACAATTTTCAAACTAAAAATATTTTAATAAACCGGAGCAATAATTCAATAGTGTTTTCTTGGAAATATCCAATTCAGTGGTATGTTATTGGAATCTCGCCGGGTGAATATACCATCGAACAACTTAATAAACAAATAAATGCTCGTATAGGTCTATTAACTGGAGAACCTGAATCTGATACATTAACGCTATTTTCCAATGGGACTATAACGTTAACATCCCCGAAAATCGTTGTTGATATTTATCAAAGCAGTATTAGAACAGTGATAGGTTGGCCGGAACACCCCAATGAAAAAAATCCCTTTTTTCTAACTTATGGGAGTTATGAACTTGAAAATTCTTTGAATTTCAACAATTGAAAATCTAAAAATATTTTACAATAATGTCGCAGGAATTACTTCAGCGAATAGCAGAAAACACCACACCGGTAAAAACGAGTATGATTACAATATCATCAAAGACCCCTGAATTCAGCGTGAATTTTCCCTCTCCGGTTCCGGTAAAAGAACTTGCGTTAGCTAAGTTACGAGTATATAATAGCTGGCCTAATATTAGATCGACAACGTATGCTGGTCAACAACCAAATAATTCACTAGTGTTTGCAAATAAAAATAAACCAGATGGCACTCCAGACTGGCAAATTGTGTATATACCAACTGGGTCATATCAAATTGAAGATATCAGAGATGAGTTTGATCGTAAAATAAAATCTATTACCGGAGAAGAAAAAAAAATAATTATTGACGTTCACGAGCCAACGCTATCATCGTCGTTAGAAATCGCAGATGGATGCTCTGTAGATATTTATAACAGCTCGATAAGAACAGTACTAGGTTGGCCTGAAACCCCACCTGAAACGGATCTTATTGATATACCTAAACCAGTAAAATCAGATTACATAACCGATAAAATAGCACCTAATAATCCTACAAAAAGTTATAAAGATGCAACAGAAATAGAACCTGATTATTATAATCTGGCATGGACTATAGATAATATTAATAAAATAGATAATGATTTTAGATTATTATTACCATCATTGAGATCTGGTAAACTCACCAAAGATGAATTTATTAATGTTGTATCCCTGGCTAATAAAATTATCGATGATATGGAAAAAGTTAATAACAAATTTATTCAATTTAAAGATGATCTACAACTCCCCCTCCCCACCCGCCACTACTACATCAAACATAAACATTTTTTTGAGCAATTTGCAGTAAAGGAGATAACCCAACGAAAAAAAACACTTAATGATGCTATCGACGAAGGATTTCAAGTCATCTACAATAAATGGGAAACAACAAAAAAACAACAAGTTAAAATTTTTACTCACAATAATGATCCAGATGACGGCGGTAAACATATTGCACCGAATAATGTAAATATAACTTCAGTGATAGCGCTAAATTTAGTGTGTGACGCCATCGAAGGAAGTTATCAAATTGACTTAACAAGATCAAATCAAGCTCAACAGGGATATATTTTATACTCATTTTCACCAACACAACCACCAGGATTCTTAATAATGGAAGACCCAGTTAACCCTGTTTATATGAGAACCCACAATAACTCACTTACAAGAATTAATTTTAAACTTACCGATCAAGCGAATAATTTGATAGATCTTCGCGGTGAAGAGCTAATTATTAGTCTATTTGTGAAATCTTAAAGATTTTTATCGATTAAATTGTTAAATCAAAAAAAATCTACCAATTAGCATATTTAGTAAATTCTTTTATTTTTTTATTTAATTCCTTATTTTCTTTTTTAAGAAGAAGTATTTCATCTTCATCCTCATTAATTTGTTCTTTATATTTTGTATTTTTTCTTTAAGGGTTAAAAACTCATTATTTAACTTAGTAATTTCAGTTAACTGAAGATTATTTACTTCCTTTTAACTTATCAAATTCAGCGGGGTTAACATAACTCTTTAATTTTTCAATATGTAAATTTAACTTTTTAATTGTATCAACTTGTTTTTGATTTAATGTATGTAACTTATCAAACTCAGCAGCGGAAATATGAGAGTTTTCAATTTGAGTTTTTAATGAATTAATCTCATTGAATTGTTCTTGATTTAACGCTTTTAATTTATCATATTCGGCAGTAGAAATATTACCACCACCTGATTTCTCTATTTGAGATTTAAATTCTTGTAATTGTTCAGCTAAATTATAATTTTTATTTTGTAATAAATGTAAAGTTGAGTTTAATCTACTATTCTGATTACTTAATAAATTTATTTGTTCTTGTTGTTGCTGATCTTTATTTTTTAGCGAGTTTATATATTGTTGTTGTTGTTGATCTTTATTTTTTAATGAGGTTATATATTGTTGCTGGGATTGTTCTTTTGCTTCAGAGTCAATACATTTTTGACAAAGTAAATTTTCTGGTATGTCTACGGGATTTCCACCGCCGTGAATTTCTGCGGGTGGTGTAGTAATTTTTTTTTGCTGAGATTTTCCTTCTCGTACATATGTTTGAGAATTTTCAATAATATCAAACATACGATTTAATATTTTACTATTGACAGTTTTATTTATCGGACTACCCCAAATTGCATATACTCGAGAACTTCCAGTATGATATTTTGCTTTAATTTCCGATATAGGAATTTTACCTTTTGATGCGATAATATCTTCGATGTCTTTTTCGGATAACGTCGTTGATGTTATGGGCATGCTATTTAATAAGAATATTAAATTCTTTTAAAAAAAATAAGAATTAATGAGAATTCTTGAGAATTAATGAGGAATCTTAATAGTGATAAAAAAAATATTTATCATATCAAGGTTTTCAAGTCCAAGACAATAATTTTCACGAGAAAATGCAAAGTCTCAGATTGGTAAAATACGAGTTAACGATTTTTTTTTAAGTCTCAGATTCGGGAATGGCCAATATCGAGGGGTGATATTTTTTGATTTTTAGACAAAAAGTCACCGCCACCCCTTCTGCTGCTTGTGTCTATTATCTGCATCATCGTAGTCTTGGATATTCTTTAGAACATTTAGTGACTTATTTTGATCGTCATTCGTATCAAAACGATGACAAAGTAGATCGATGGTTTTGTGACCATTATGGTTATCTGTTGTCTTTATCTAGGAAACGTAGTGTACATCAATGGCCCAATGACTTCAACAGTGGATATCTCAGTTTAATTCACAACGTTGTCAACCATGTCAAAGATAATGTATTTGTGTTATTGAAGAAAAAAATGTTTGTTATTTGAAAAAAATGTTTGTTATTTGAAATAAAAATGTTTGTTAATTGAGAAAGAAATATTTGTGAATTAAAAAATATTTGTATTATTGAATACTCTGTAGTTCCAGTAAATAATTTAAATAATTAAATTCACCCCAACGTAAAAGCTGAATACAATATAAAGACTGATTCTACTTTGGATGTTAATGCATGAATGAGTAATTTTTCAAATAAACGTTGATTAAAAATCCACACTGTAATATTTGAGCCAGGATGAAGTTCATTTAAAGTTGTCAACAAGTTTACGAATTTCTAAGTGAACAGCCAATGTCCTAGATTCAGATAAACATGTTTATCTTTCTTAATAATGATCTGAATATTTAATCACAGTTTACAGAGAAATATTAGCTATTCAGTCAGGTATCACACTATGTGGCGAAGTGGGAGACCAAGATGCCTGAACAATGCAAACTTCACCGTCTTCTGTTAGAAAAGCAAAAGAAACTTCACCCTGTGATTGTTTGGGGACATGCAATGAATTTTGAAATGCTCGCTAACAGTAATATGTAAGTTCTAACAGTGTAGTCATGTAGCCTAAGGTGAAATGTATTTATACTAATACCAATTATGCAAACAAACAAATTCTTACACATTCAGATATGTTTTAATAGCTAACTGACCATTAACCATGTCCCAAGCAAGATATCAGTGCTTGATTTCTATAACTTATATAGGCATACTGTATTTTGATGATGAAAATATAACTTCTGTTTCAAAAGTTAAACATCAATATGTAAATAGTAGTCTGTTTCTTTAAAAACAAAAATAATCAGGTTAGAACACTTTCTAATTTAAGTTCTTGAATGAAATATTTAACTGCCGTATTTGCATTATTTTCTTTTATAAAACCAGTTTGAACCACTTTATTAACTTGTCTGTTTTCATAAATTTGATAAATTGATTAAAGAAAATATCATTCAATGAAAACAAAGTCTAAATATTATGTGAAATATAAACTATTTAGCCTAAATATTTAATCATGTAGGTCAGAAACATGAGACAATGCTATGTTGTGGAATTTGAACAAATGCTTTAAGGGAAAGATTGTTTACTGACATCATTAATTTTTGTTAAAATATGAAAAAGATAGTAAAGCAAATACTATTAACCAATGCATGTCATTACTACTCTAAGTATGTGAGCAAATAATAAAATTATAATTTTGCAGTCCTATCAATGGATTTCCATAATGAAGTCACAGGGGTTAAGTATTGTTGATTACAATTTACCTGTTGTTGTTGTTGTTGTTGTTGTAGGGTGTAACGCCATTTCTCAGCAAACGATAGGTCATACATGGCGGCCAGTATGAAAGATGGAGGATGAACCCAGGAAAACCCCGAGAAAGAACCACTGACCCACAAGAAGCTACTGGCAAGCTTTCCCACATACCCACATTGGCCAAATCTGAGACTCGAACCCACGCAGACAGAGATGATATGGCAGTGATCCATAACGGAGAGCACTTTAGACCACTCGGCCACTCAGCGCCCCTTCACAATTTACCTGTCATACATTTACTAATGCAATAAATACAAGGGAGGACACTTCTTTCCATTTTCTTGGGATCTATTTATGTTTAGCTTACTATCATACCATTTAAGAACATAATACATGGCACCTAGTAATAACTTATTTTCAATTGGCCAATGAGAAGTCAGTATCCCATTTAGTGCAATGCACATGCATACTAAGATAACGGATCATGTCCATATTAAGCAGTAGCATGGGAAAAGGGTATGACATTAATTAAAGATATGATTGCAAGCCAAACTTTGGATATGCATACAAAGTCAAATGCCTGAGCTATTCATGAGTGTGGTACCAAATTTATTATGCTATTTGAAAGATAGCTTGAAATACCAGAATACTTAAATAGATCGTGTGAGAAAGGAGAGAAGTGCCACCCCCTGTATTATTATATACACGTATGATAGTAAAATTGTAAGCAACAATACAGCTCCTGTGAATGAAGCTAGAATGTAATTGGTTATATTAGGAAAATCCCTCTTTCTAAAAATAGATGCACAATGGTGCAATAAGTGTTCATGGTTTTCTCAATTCAGTTGGACAGATGAGTCGAGTTCAATGTTTCAGTGTGTTTTGTGTGAATAGCTACTTTTATAAGGAACAGTATGGTATGATAGTCACTTGTGCATTTTCTCCTATGTGCATATTACAGGGATTGTTTCATTTGAGTTTAGAAATCTTTTTGACTGCAATAGTATGTGTAAATGATTTTTAACGTTGCTTTAACAATGTTTCAGTAATATTGCTATGATATCTGCAATGTGGCAGTTTATAGTGAAATCGAGCATTCGACATCATGCCACAGACATGTAGCATCATATCCCACCCAGTTACATTATCCTGACACCAGGCCGACCAGTTCTAACACTAACCTATTAATGCTGAGCACCAAGTGAGGTCACTGCTAGTACCATCTTTGGTGTGACTTCACAGGCTTTAACCCGCTAGCTCCTGAATCCAAGGCAGATGCTCTAAATCATTATGGTTACTCACTGCCAGGAGTGGTTGACTGAATTGTATAAAAAGTGGTGGTTTATTAAGTGTTCTTACCAACTTGCAATTACAAGACTCTAATCTCATTACTCCTGTCAGTTAAATTAATTACATTGTATAATTTCTGCTCTGCTCTTACAAAGTCTCATAGCCAAAATTCACTGCATGTGTCTGAGTCCAAACAATAAAGTATGAATACAATGTGTATGAATATAATAATTTTGTATACATGTACAAAATATGTTAATAATAAATACACAACACAGATTTTTCAAGTTAAAAATAAAGTATTGCGTAAAACTAATGTTATGTGCTTAGGCTCGAATAAGCAGCAACACAGAAAGAAGTGAAAATAGCAAGATTGTAAAATTTAACAAACAATTTATTAAGTACAAATATTTTCATAAAAGAAAATAAATAAACTTATGGTTTTAGAGAATCAAGTCCAAAAATTAATCCAAAAAGAATATTCACAATATAATCGACTAGTGGAATTGCAAGAGTCTTGATAAATAAAAGTCCTAAACGTTCCCGGTTCGAATCTTGACGATGTAATCCAATATGAATGACAATGTCACTTGATTTAGTCAGTTCTTGTTAATAAAATTCTATGAGCACATATTCTTATCCAGATAAATAATAAAATAATTCCTCTTTCTCCAACCGAATTGACACAATTTCCAGTACACAGTAAATAAAAAAGAAATCACGTAAATACCAAATGACCCAACTAAAATTAGAAAAATGTTTATACTTTACTCCATTTTGTCCTTGGAATCAACCAATCATTTTAAAAATAAAGCTCTAATGTCCTTGGAATCAACCAATCATTTTATAAGCTTGTTTACACTCTGAAGCAAGGTCAGAAATGAGGTCAACACCTGGTGTTTACTATGTAAAAGTACAGGTCACCCCCCCCCCTTTCAATGAACGAATCTTAAAACTTAAAATGCCAAATTTAAATCTGACAAACAAATTTAAATGATTTAAATCAAATATACGTAACACTAATTTTAAATGCATACTGAGAAATAGAGGACAAGAAACTAACAAAGAGAAAGAAAACTATATATATATATATATATATATATATATATATATGTAATTTCTTTCTCCTACTTTTCCATGTATATCACCAAGCAGTTTATAAGATAAATGTTACTGGTCATGCACACCAAAGAACTTGATTTTGGACTAAAGTAAAGTAATAATTATAAAAGACATTACAGATTTCAAATTCATTTACCGGTTAGTTCTTAGAGATTTGAAGGTAAACCTATTTTTGGTCCACTGTTATCCTGAAATTGTTACCTAATTTCTTTCTCCAGTGAAGCATAAAACTGAGCTGTCCATGCAAGCTCTATTTCACTTCAACCCACACCCACAGAATTAGTTTCCAAGATGTCTATCAGCAAGTTTGTATGACAAACCAACTCTGTTCTTTCTGCCAGAAAAGTACACAAGTGTCTGAGAAAATTCTTGTTCTCATACAAGGTCAATATAAAAAGACGTTTTATAACATGTATTGATAAGCTGAGGCAACTGATGGCAGTCAAATTACCAAATATATACTGTCTCATGTGAATGATGCCAAAAGCAACCAAAGTTTTCTCATTCCATGCTTCTCTGCAACTATTACCGGTAACTGTCTGTCACTAGAAAGGGCAACACTCAGGTTAAAAATATTGGCACTTGGAACTAATACTTTTAGCTCATACAGCTTATTTGATGTTGATCAAAAAGTCTCCATCCCAGTCCAAAATGCATTGGGCTTCATCTATGACTATGAATAATGTTGCCTGAGTTCTTGGTAAAAATGTGGTCCTTAGCATATCTTTAAATAATAATCGATTTATAATTGGTATAAACAAAAATAATGCCCAGAAAGATTTTTTTTCATTACTGTCTTTGTTGATCTTTATTGCTGTCTTGATTGTAATGGATATTGCACATGATCCAAGGTGTTTTATTTGTTGAAATGAAAAAACATTTAAACAAACAAAGGCCTGTTTTAGATTTACCCTCTGACATATTGCCGGTAATTGTTCCCAAATTAGTGATTTACCATAACCAATTGTTGTTGTACAAGATGTAGTCCTACACTTTCTGCTAAAATGGTTTTAATTCTTTAAAAATATGATCCATATGTTTCATTATATTAATTTATGAAGATAATGATGTCCTTATTAATAAAAAAATATATACATAATAGTTTAACAGCATGTGAAGAAATCATTTCACCTATATCTTATTAGTGATCAGGTCACTAAATTAGTTTTTACAGTGACTAAGTTAGCAAAGATTTATTTACAATATTACACAATTGCAACTTCTTTCTATTACCTGCATAAGCTTCCTTTATTTTTTTTATACTTTTAATAACTTGAAGTTGCAGGTAATGTCAACCAGGGCATTATTCACACTATGAAAACAAAGTCATATCAACAACATTCTTTTGCATACCTGGTAGGCCCAGCAACATGGAACAAACTGTCCATTGAAATCAGACACAAAGACACAGTGATCCCTTTCTTAAAACTCACCTTTGTCAACTGCAAGAACAAGTGCTTGGAGCTTCTAAAGTTTAGATGCTATATATACAAAGTCTTCATTATTATTATTATTTAAAAATTTACCTGGAAACACTATATGATGATCAAATTATATATCATTTTAAACTTCATTAACAAAGTTACCTTTTAAAAAGAAAGAAATAAACTCACAAATTTTCACATTTAAACTGCTCTTAAAAATCATCATACAAATATACTTTTAATTATCTTTACTTTGATTTGTGTGACTTTCATGAGACTGTAAAAAGTGCGAAATTCATATGTTAAAACATATTTTGCACAGCTTTGAGTAGACTGGTAAAAATACGGAATTATTATCATATGAAATTTAATTTATATATTATTCATTATTTGTAAAACTTCAAGCTAACTTCAAGACCAATTTCTGCTACATGTATTACAAATAAACAATGGAAAAATGTATTTTTTAGCATATATACAATATGATAGCATACTCAGCAAAATCATTCCTGGAGACATTCTAAAAATAATCTGGTACAATTTTTGAAGTATTTAATTAGTTTAGAAAAAAAAAACTTTTTTGGCTCTGTAATTTTGTGTATTTGAATCAGCAAATTTTCAAACTATATCAGTTTTTTTTAAAAAAATTAGTTGACATTTGTGTATTGCTTGTTGTTGAGGTAGTGCCTCAACTGCAGTGTCATAAAACCCCACCATTCATTTGTGTACACTCTATAATGAAAAACAAGAGGGGTCAATATTCCTTTAGGAAGACATCAAAAAAGGTATGTGGGGAGACTGGCATGTGAACAGGCAAGAAGACAGAAAGATTGATAGAATGATAGATATATATGATGATTATATCACTCAAAAATGTTACTCAAAAATTGAAAAGGAGGGGTTGAGAGAGAGAGAGAAAGAGAGAGAGAGAGAGATTGGGTTATGTAGGAAAGCTTGTATGGTATGTGACCACACACACACACACACACACACACACACACACACACACATACATAGTAAGATTTAATGACGGGAGAGAAATATAGAGTTATATTATCTTATATAATGAGGGACAGAAGAACAGTGATATTTTGGTAGGAATGTACTTGGATTAAATAGATATATAAATAGATAGACATACAGGGAGCAAGACAGACAGACAAATATAAATGAATGCACAAACTGACCTATCAATTCAGGGCAAGAAACTGGAAAACAAACCAACTGCATATACATGTACAACATTTTGCTATAACCAGATATCTAGTTTTATCTTAAATGCCTCACCTGTTTTCATTACAAAAAAGCAACCATGCATACTGAAAGTCAATCTAGTTATCACCAATTCAGCCAAATGTCAGTACTGTATTTGGAATTTAATACTGCACATGAACATATGCCTAAAATAAAAACTTTTGAATTTGTTTATTTGAAATGTACTCTAGTATCAAAATTATATATGTTTATGAAGTTTTTTCCGTTATCGAAAAGTCTATAATTAAGACTTTATTTCCATTTAAGAGTGATGTGTAATCATATCAAGAGATAATGATATTTCTCCAACTCAGCTACATAAATATTTGCATGAAATGAGGACATTTCCATACCCATGGTAATGCCCTCTTGTTGCAGCAAATCTTTCTAGTGGCATAAGATTATTTAGAAAAAGATGTTGAAAAAAATAATAATAAATAAATAAAAATGCTTTGGACTTGAATTCTTGGCAATCAGGTTGTCCCTCATAAAATAAGTGTTGGAAATAATCTCAAAATTGTTGCTACCTGACGGATAGAATAGATAATATAATAGATAACAATACACTCTTTATGAATTGCACTGGACCTATAAAGTCATGTTAGTCAAGAAATAATGATACACAATGCAAAAACTGACAGGCAATATAGAGCAGAATTGGCAACATTCCAGATTATATAAATAGAAGATGAGAATATTATGGTAAGAACACGTCAAAGGAAAGAATTTTAGTCGTGCATGATGCGACAATTTTTCGATTGATCATCTACCGTTGCTCAGTAATAATGATAACAATAATAATGACTTTATTTAAAGAGGGTAAAACAATTAACCAAGAACTAATCTACCTTAAGGCCCTCATACAAATGAATTTATTTTAGCAGCATCTCAGAAGCCACTGGATATATTGGGTTTAGAAGATGGAAATAGAGTGGGCATTTCTAATCTCAACTGGAATACTATTCCAGAGCAAAGTTCCAGAGTACTGGAAACTTTTCTTAAATAAAATGGATTCGGTCTTTAATAGATAATATTTTTAACTTGTCAGCTAAATTTTCCTTGCTTTCTTTCTGGTTTGATATTAGCCCAAATGCTCTTATTTGAAAATATTCCAGCTTTGCTATTTTGTTATCATTTTAATTACCCCATACTGTATTATAGTAGTCTAAATAGGGTTGTATGTAACTGTTATAAAATAATTTTCTGTGTTTTTCAGGTAGAAAACGTTTCATCCTACTGAGAAGCCATAAACTTGAATTTACCTTTTTATTGATATGTTTGATATGATCAGCCCATGATAGGTTATTATCTACAAGAAAACCAAGTAGTCTATCATGACATTTGCATACCATTTGCAAATTGTTATCCTTCCATGTCAGTCATAGTTCATTGCAATCAAGATTTGTCCTTTTTTTCCATGTTGAGATAAGTAATATTTTAGTTTTAGCAGTAGTTACCACCATGCCATTGCATGTGCACCAATTTTCCAGTTTGTTTAATGCATTTTGTAAAGAAATTTTGAGTTCATGCTTAGTGCTTTGGATGTCTGACAATGTAATGTCATCTGCATAGAGATCTGTAAATGATATCAAGTCTCTTAGCAAAAGTGGTAGGTTATAATAAATAAAAAAAATGGTAATGGACCTAGAATTGAGCCCTGTGGCATCTAATTGTTCCAGGTTCAGACAGAACATTATTTATGTAAACATGTTGTGTTCTCTCACTTAAGCATGAAGTAAACCAGCTAACAGTTCTTTCATCACATTAGGTAGATTTTCAGTTTCTTCAAAAGGATTTCATGATCCACCATGTGAAAAGTTTTTCTGAAATCTACAAATACAGATCATATTTGTTTACATTGGTCAAGTGCTTGAAGCTATTTATCAATTAAGGAGATTATGGCAGTCTCACATAAATGTTTATGTCTAAAGCCTGATTGATTAGGGTGTAACAGCAAGTGTTTGGTTAAATATGACATAAATGAGTCATGGATGTTTTTTAATCAATTTTGACAAGTTTGGTAGTATTGAGATTGGTTGTTAGTTATCAGTGTCTAAATATACCTTTTGAGACGACTTGTCTCTAACTATTCAACACAGTAAACACTGAATAGTTAGAGACAAGAGTCTCACTTGGTACATTTAGATTTGTTCTAAATGAAGCATTGGCATTTTACTCTTTGCCAGCTTCCTACTATGTATAATGCATTGACCGAGTCGTTGTTTTTGTCCAAATTTATGGCATCTGAAGCACTCAATCTGTCTGCCATGACGGCATACCTGTGTCATGTGTCCAGTTTCTCCACAGTAGAGACAGTACTTTTCAATATAGTGCCTGAAAATGGGGGAAACATGCTAATATTTCTCAGTAGTTGAGAGGTTCCTTTACTGCTTCGATGACCTTTGTCTCTGTGGTAGAGACATAGGTTGACATCCTGGTTCTGAAAAAAGAAAGCTGTGTATTATGGAATGTACTGTATGTTGAAGTCTTCACGTAGGTCAATTATCAGATCATTGATTACTTTAAATCCTCAGTGTCCACACGAGGGGGTAGTCCTGATATCATTATTTTACATGTATCTGGACTGCAATACCTTGCAGCATAGATTAGACTTTCAAAATCTGTTCTGATTTGATTTAGTGACCTTCCTCACTGGCATCATTTCCATCTACTAAAATAATAATTTGGTTGTATTTGGATAGGTAAGAATACTTTATTCTGTACATGATGTTGTCGCGTTTTGCACCTCTTAGAGTCTGTACATCTGTTTTAAAAAGTCTCCTTGGGATTATACTTTTCAATATTGAGGAGTCAATTATTAGAGTCCTAAAAAATTATTTTCTGGCTTGTGATTTCATGTGTTAGACTGTTTGTATTTCAGACACACCTCTTGGAGGAAGGGGTACTGAAATTATAGTTTCAGTTGTGTGAACTAATCGAGCTGATGTTGACATTGACACATTTGTCTGAGCACTGGGAAATGCAGTTGTTGGTGCAGGCAACAGACTTTGAGCTGAGGGCCATGGGTGGACACTTTCTGCTGTTATATGTGAGACAAGTGATTTATATAAATAACTTATTTATATAAGCACAGGGGGTATAACCATTCTTGGCTTCTCATTTTCTATGTCTCCTTAGGTTCCATAACAGTCGGTGTGCTTTTACGGCATATTTTGAGATCAATTTGGAATTTTTGAATGAAAAACATTGGAACACAACATAATAAATATCTGGATACATGTTTATGGTACTAAGCGGTCCGTGGATGGAAAGGTTGGTATTTTTGCGAAGCGTTGACAATAAGATACATGTAATAAGAATTCTTTATTTCAGACTACAAAGTCCATCCATACCTTTACATTAAAATAAAAAAAATATTTTAAACACAAAAGTACATACATATATATATATATATATATATATATATATATATATATATATATATATATATATATATATATATATATATAAAGCAACATCTGCAACTATTAACTGCGTCATGCATTATTAATAAAAAAAAGTAAATGACACATTTAAAGAGTAATCTGTTCCATCTACTAATAATATGAGAATTTACGTGAATGTCATAGTTCCAACGAGATTTCAAAATACAGTTCTTAGTATTAGATATTCTTGTCAACATTGAGAATGCATACTTTCTTATCATTTCATAAAAACTGAATACATTATAGTTAACAAACATGTTGGAGGCACTGTTCCATTAATTCAATTTGAAGACCTAATAGAAAACGAAGTCTATTATTATGACCAATAACTAGTTTTCTTTTCATACATTCACTAAAGTTTGTCCACAGAGGAGCGCAATACATGGTGCAGCAATAAGATTTGAATAATCTAATTTTGATATGCAATGAACAATTGTTGAATTTACGCAGAAGCTTGTTTGTTCGAGTACACAGAGATCGGTAATGTCTCATCATATCTTCATTATCCGACCGATTGGATTCCAAAATATGACCCAAATACGTATAAGTGTTGACATATATAAGAGCATTGCCGTTAAGATATACAAGGGGAGGAGATGGTAATTTGAAAGAAGCTGTCTGAAAGACCATGCATACTGATTTTTTGTATTATACATTATATCATTCTCAAATGTGTATTGTTCACATATCTTTAATAATTTCCTTAAACCTGCTATAGAAGGACTTATCAATGACATATCATCAGCAAAACTGAAATTGTTAAGAAAAAACACATTTGGTGGCAGACGTAACCCTACGTTACACTGACTGAGCTTACGATTTAACTCTTCTATATATATATATATATATATTGAATAACAAAGGGGACAGAATTCCCCCCTGCCTCACCACATTGGTTACATTGAAAGCGCTGGATATTACACTTCCCAATCGCACACAATACAACTGTTTCCCATACCAGTTAACTAAAGTATGAACTATGTAGACAGGTATTTTAATATCAATCAACTTTTAAAGAGTGACCCTATCAAATGCCTTGCTAGCGTCTAAAAAACATGCCAACACTGGGCTGACATGTTCTGCATAATAGTTGACAGCTTCCTTAAAAGCATATATGCATAATTCGGTTGAATGCTGCTTTTTAAAGCCAAACTGATTATCAGAGATTGTAACTTCACATCTATGCAGAATGATGCATCCAGATATTTTTGAAATAATAGTCATAAGAGCTATAGGTCTGATGTTATTTTTGTCCGCTATGTTACCAATGTTGCTTTTTAGTAGCAGTATAATGGTAACTTTTGTGAAATCATCTGGTACATTAAGTTATGCACAAACATACAGTTAAATAAAATCATCAATAAAACATAAAGTAGTATCTGAAAATTTTAAATGTTCCACATATAAAAAATCTGACCCTGGACATTTACCACCGTTTTGTCTTGCTATAGCACGTTGGATCTCAGATAATGTGATTACTTCAATATGAGCAGAAGGTGCATTCAATGCTGAAAGTACATACTTTTTATTCGATTCATTTTTTTACACTATTGAGTAAGTCTTCAAAATGATTTCTCCACATGTTGCATATATTATTCTGACCATGGTTCCCATCAATGCAAATTGGTAATTTATAGGAGGTTGTGGTGGTATGTTGTTTAACATGCCTCCAGAATTAACGTTGGTCGACATTTTCAAATTGTTGTGCTAGCGAGTCTGCTCTGTGTGTTACTTCTTCCTTCTTACATAATCTAAGAGCATACTTAAATTGTGCTCTTGTTTGATGCATTTGATTACTAATTTCCAAGAGGAGATAATAATCATAAACAAGTATGTCTTAAGCTGCCAACAAGTTTGAATATACATGTATCCATGTATATTTCATATTACTGAGTAGCCTCTATTTACCATACGAGCCTCAATTCAGGAGTCCTTTCTGGTTGTTTCAGCCCTATCTGGAATTGCATCACATTTAATACATGTATTTCCAGTTCACGAATGTTGCTCTGGTCTATTTTTAGAACATTTTTTCCTCTCTCATTTGGTGGTGATAGAAGTGTTATATTGATGCATTTTTTGTAGGAATTTAAAGATAATTATTTATTCCTGAGAATATGAGCTCAGAGAGTAGTTGTCTATGTGTATTTTGGTGACAATGCACATTGAGTAATAAGGCCTTGCTGATGATCTGGAAGTGAAATCTGTGTTCTGTTTACATGCCACTCTGTTTACAGTGCAGCCTCTCAAAACAATGCTGATGAACCATTTAACAAGAACTTCACCGTGAAGTCATCTTTGGATGTATTTTAGATTAACATATGATTTGTATTAATTGTCACACAGTGGAAAGGTCATTACTGAAAAATATATGTTGAGAACATATAGTAAAATTAATTGTGACATGTCTCCTGTCAGGGCAGTATTTATTAAACTTTAAATTCCTTAATTTTTTTATTATTAATGATAGACACATGCAATTTGATAATGTTATCTATATTGACTTTAAAAAAATAAAAATTAAATTAAAAATAAATGCACATATTTATATTTTTAAAAATGATATTAAATCAGCATGTTTTTATTCCTACACCATATACAAATATGGATATTTGTCAAATTGTTTCAGAGAAAATATCTTTGTAAGTCAAAATGAGAGCTTCATTAAAAACATGTGCAGACAAAATTCTATTTTTTATTGGTCATTCAAACATTTTATTATGGGTCCAAGTAGTTAACTTATGTGTTTATGATGGGGAGACTTCCTGAGGAACACATATCTGGTATCACGGTACCAATTGTTTCTCCATAGTCCTCAATGATCATGTTTTGTGAAATAAATATACCGGTACTTTCTATTATATTTCAGCATGCATGTCACACACTGTCATAGAGAACAATGTTAGATTGTCAATTTAACAATGACAGAACCAGGTACTCCACTGCATTTAAGAGAGATAACTCTGCTGGAACTAGACAGGTCATGTGTATCATATTTTCAAAAAAATGATAAAAATACCAGATATGATCTATATAGGAATTAGCATAAATTCACATGTTGCCAAGAGGCTAAACTTTTTTTTAAGCCTAACAGAAAGTACAACTCTTACATAATTCAACACTCATAGCTAGTGTTGTTGTTTATTTCTGAATGCAAGGTTACATACACCTTAAGCTCCACCCACCTGGACTTGCGCAATTGGTACCATTATACCATCTGGTATCATGGTGCCAATTGTTTTTCCATAGACCTCAATGCTAATATTTGGAGAGATAAATATATTTTCTATCCTAATTTAGCGTGCATTTCACACACTGTTATAGAGAACAATGTTAGATTGTCAATTTGACGATGACAAAACCAGGTACTCCATTGCATTTAAGAGAGATAACCCTGCTGAAACTAGACAGGGGTATGAGTTATCTAGTCACAACATACTTATTTTGAGTCATGTGTATCACAATTTCAAAAAATCATAAAAAATACAAAATATGATCTATATAGAAATTAGCATAAATTCACATGTTGCCAAGAGTCTAAACTTTTTTTTAAGCCCAACAGAAAGTACAACTCTTACATAATCCACCAGTCATAGCTAGTGTTGTTGTTTATTTCTGAATGCAAGGTTCCCTACACCTTAAGCTCCTCCCACCTGGACCTGCGCAATTGGTATGGTTATACCTATAGGAAACCTTGATTTTTCCAATAATCTGTGAAATAACTCGGGACTATGTAAGTAACACATGTACTTAGTCTCGCTTGTTAAAAACAATTGTATGAAGTACTAAGCTATGTTCTATATGATTGTGTATAGAAATGTTATTGAGCTATTTGAACTCTTGTTTTCATACCTTTGCTTCACTATCAAACTCATCTTTTGAAATAAAATGAATTCTTTTAACTATGAGTTGTGTCTTATTCATTTTAGCACTTATCTAACTTCACTTTGGTGATATGGGATAAATCACATTATGTCATATTGTTTAATAGTAAGGTCAAAGGTCAACACACTAGTTAGAATGTACCAGTTCTAATTTTAGAGACATTTTGATCTAAAATAAAGGACTTATATTTGTTTCATAAACACATAAAGTAACAACAGTGACAGGTGGACATGGCCCAATCTAATTATAAAGTATTAACTTTGAACACTTTACACTGTCTGCATATAAATGAAGTCACTAACCCCCAGTCCTCGCACACAGGTCAAGCTACCCAGCCTCTTTGTCATACAAACAGAAAGCTTCCCTCCTTTGTGTAGTGAATACAGTTGATGCAATAAGTCAATCTTACACCAAATAAAGTAGATAACAGCTTTCTAAGTGGTTATGTTGGATTTGGGGGTGAAAATTGGGGACTAAAATAGAGAAAAAGGCTAAAGTTTAACAATGAGTATAATGAGTCCAATGGATTTAAAAACGGGAGGAAAGTGTGTATCTAAATGGGAGATGTAGCTTATGATAATGGAATTAAAGGAGACAAAAGGAGCAATGAGAAAAATGAGAAGCGAGAGCTTGATAACATTATCTTAGGCAATATAAGGCAGCAGTGGACCATAGGTGCAAGTACAATTCAAAGGCACCTGTACTATAACCTCCCTTACAGGCACAAAAATTTCAGGTGAAATGGTGTTCATTCCCAGCTAATGTAAAAGGGTGAATAATGTAGATAATATAGATGCATATAATCCATATTTCTTCTACATAAGAAATTAGCAATAATGGGCATCAGTTAGGCAGAAAAAAATACCGAAACCAAACAAAGCATGCTTGATCAGTTTTTAAACTTGTAAACTTTACTGGGAGAAATTATGAAAGTACTTCTAGTTAAATTTGCATCAAGACCGAGGGCTAATATGATACTTCACAAATCTTCTCTTTATTATATACACAAGTACTGAAAATGTGGGTTTTTATTTCTTGAAATGTTATGTCTGGTGTAAGGGAGATAACTGAATGATATACATAGGGTGTGGTCTTTTTATTTCCTCCAATATATTATCCATGTAATATAGATGAGTTCAAGAACACATGTATTAACTTCAATGCAATTAAATTATCCAAAAATGCATTACTGATAAAGTGAGAACCTAAAATCCAGGCTTATATATGTAGTGGAGACCTCAAGAATGATTATGTAACTAACTAGACAATCGCATGTTCAATTTCAGGGCACAAAAGTTTACAAAAAAGGACAATTAGAGCAGGACAATTAAAATCAATATAGGAAGGAATACCATATCTTTAATAAATGACCTAAAATACTCATACCAGAAAATTCTTTATGATACAAGTGAACTAGCTACCAGTGCACCAGGAGTATCCTCTATCCTGGTCTATGACATGCTTTACATGAACACAAAAGCTGTTTTTTATCCATGATTTTCATCTTTTGCGCATAAAATAGTCAATATTCGGCTTAAATTAACTATATTAACTTTACATAACACATTTTTTGCCTGTATGCTAATCTTGGAACTGACTACACAGGCACAAAGCCATCAGTCTATATATTTTATAGATATAGTTCCAAAAGCCCCATTCCAAAGCTAACGTGTGTTATTTTCTGAAGATTTTATACATTTTCTATGTAAAAGTCTGTCAAAATTAGACCAAAACTTCTCAATATCCATTGTTTAACCAAATGACACTATGACAGTATATAAATGGTGGCTATGTATACTCGTTACTATGGATACACTGTGAAGCTGTTATTACCTTTTAGGTATCACAGTACCAATTGTTTTTCCATAGACCTCAATGCTAATATTTGGAGAGATAAATATATTTTCTATATTAATTTAGCATGCATCTCATACACTATTATAGAGAACAATGGTAGATTGTCAATTTGACGATGACAAAACCATTTAAGAGAGATAACTCTGCTGGAACTAGACAGGGGCATGAGTTATCTAGTCACAACATACTTATTTTCAGTCATGTGTATCACATTTTCAAAAAATCATAAAAAATACAAAATATGATCTATATAGGAATTAACATAACTTCACATGTTGCCAAGAGGCTAAACTTTTTTATAAGCCTAACAGAAAGTACAACTCTTACATAATCCACCAATCATAGCTAGTGTTGTTGTTTAGTTTTGAATGCAAGGTTCCCTACACCTTAAGATCCTCCCACCTGGACTTGCGCAATCGGTACCATTATACCATCTGCTTGTTCAATAAGGGTTGTTACCTCCCTTGCGTGAGTTTACGTTATTTGTTAAATCCACTTCCGGTGAGCAAAAAATCAATAACACCCCACCAAAAAGTTCATCATTATGCCATATATATATATATATATATATATATATATATATATATATATATATATATATATATATAGGTAATAAATCAAGGGAGATAACATCTCTTATTGAACAGGCCTATAGCCTTTACTTATTTTTAACAAACATAGTTACAGGGTATTTAGTGAGAGGGCAGAGATGAAAAGTTTACTACTAGAACCTACTCAAGTTCTCTACTAAATCATTTTAACTGAGAATGAAATGTAGGCTGAAGGGATAAATTATATTTTCCCTATGTATAATTACCCTTGGATGTACATGTAGTAGAAAAAAGCAAAATGATGTAAGTTGAACACAAAATGCATTCGATTTTGTTGTTTAATTGGGTTAAGATATTGATTGATGATGTGCGGCATTGTGGCCTTTGTGTTATGGGAATTCTAATGATCCATCTTACTTTATTCATTATTATTACAAATAATATTTGTTAACTGACACTATTAAGATTGCATAAGAAATTTTCAACCAGATAATTTGAGTTTAACTGTGTAAACTGATCTTAGCATGGTAACATATCCCACATGAACAAATATCCATATATTTTAGAATGTTTGGGATCCAAAGTTCATATTCAGTATATCATATAGGCTGACATTGTACCTAGAGTAAGACACATTTCTGGCTGTGTGCACTAAAAGTATCCAAAATGTTATTTTCATCATGAATATACCTATGTATGGTAACATATTTCAATTTAGTACTTGGACAGAGTGCAGTATTTTAGTATCAGCTGATATCTGATTCCATTGAACCATTGAACTTAATAATTGGTAATAAACACCCTTAAAAATACATTATAAATGTTCAAACAGATCATTTGAACTATGTTTGCACATTTTATCATAACAAGTACATTGTATATGTCCCACATATGCAAATTTCCATTCTTGTTTACAAGTTTTGAGGATCAGAATTTAACATTTAGTTCATGATATGGGATGTATTGGTACCTGTAGTTGATATGTGTGGCCACTTTTGGCTGTATTATCTTGCAATATCCAAAATTATTATTTCCTTCATGAATAAGATTGATTATAGTAATATATTTTATTTTACTACATTGTCGCTTGACTTTCCTGTATACTGGTATGTACTAATGTTTGCACCAACGATTAAACCTCACCGTCCCAGCATTGCCTTAAACTTTATGATACATAGTCTACCTGATTTGTTATTGAACCTGTAAATGACCAAATATGCTGATAGAAACCTCATATACTTTTAGGATGAATTTATTACTTTAATACATGGCCATTGCTTCACATTTCTGAGTGTCACTCTGTCAAGATTAATATTTGTTCCCATGCTTGGAACCTGAATGTTATTTGGAAATCACTTTATATAACACATTTCAACTTTTATTTACCTACAGGTTACTGTTTCTTAGAAGTAAGTGAAACATGTTGCATGTATACCTATTCAGGTGTAGCCTGGTATGGGGAACAATGTGCTAGAATTGGATCAGCTTGGAAGCTCCCAGTAGTGGTGATAGCAAGGTTTCATAAGGACATATGCAGTGTATTGCCATAAGTGACCATGAATAGTTCATATCACCACACTAATATATAGCATCTTAAAGACATGGCTTAGGTCTTCATGAGTGAGATTATCACCATTCTTCAGTAAGGTAGAACCTGCCTAAAAACTATTTTTGTATCCATTGTCACTTTTTGTAGTTATCAACATTGGAATATAATGCAATTTTGCTATGAAACATGGTAGTGGTCCCATCAGAAATTTAAATCTGAGTACGCTATTTAATATAGTTATACAATTAACTGCCTAAATACCTGACACAATCCTGTCATTGCTTCTTTAGTTTGTACACCTATATACACATGGACAGGCATATTACAGTTTGTTGCCAAAATCACTGAACTATGTTACTTCACTACCCCTGGGAGAAACGTTTTCAGTTCTACAGAGTCCCAAACTACCATTTGTTATAAATGCTTTTCGTTTTTCAACTTTGCTGTCTAAAATTTTTTCAGAGTTTTAAAACTTGTATGAAAATTAAATTTTTCAATAAAATTTAGTTTATAAAATTAAATGCGTATTTAAATTTTCAGTAAAATTTTAATTTACCAATATTTTAAAATTTCAAACACTTTTCAGACATGATTTATCTTGCAGGTTTTTACTGCATTGAAAAAATCCTATAATTAAGGAATATATAGCAAATTTAGTTTTGGTTTCTCATGAGCACAATTGGTAACCGCTCTGGTGGTCTAGTAGTTAGAGCGTCCGCCACAGAAGCGGGAGGTCGTGGGTTCGATCCCTGGCAGAGTCATATCAAAGACTTACAAAAGAGGTTTGTGTTACGACTGGTCAGCCTGGTGTCAGGATAATGTGACTGGGTGGAACATCATGCTACATGTCTGCTTATGTAAAAATGGGTCATGGGTGTAATCTAAGGTATTTTTATCACTCTGTATGATTTTGTTCCTAATACCGTTTTGTCAGCGGTATTAGTGTGCAAAACTTGATTTAATTTCTAGAAGTTATTTTATATATATATATATATATATATATATATATATATATATATATATATATATATATATATATATATATATATATATATATATATAATTAGTGTTTGTGTTTCTTATCTTGAAATGTATGTATTCAATTTATGAAAATGATCGGTGTCGTGGCAAGATTATACCTTTATGAATTTAGTCCTTGAAAACTTTATTAAAAATTACTGGTCATAGGAAAAGGCCCACTGAGTTATCTCACCCTTATTATGGCCCCTTTACAAATATTTTTCATTTCTGAAGTTTAGGACATGTATTTATTAAGCATGGCTATATTCTGTTGAAATACTTTACACAAACATGAAACAGTTGTGAAAAAGGTCCAACAGTTGTGTTAGATGTCATGAAAATAAATACAGTGTCGGGAAAAGGATGCACACATTCCTTAGCAGGCTGATGATAGATGTGATTTGGTCTATCTATCTATCTATCTATCTATCTATCTATCTATCTATCTATCTATCTATCTATCTATCTATCAGTACGTTGACGCAGTCACAATTGACTATTAAGCTATGGGTGGTGCGTGGTCAAAGATAAAGTTAAAACAGAAGTGTTAGGACAGTCAAAAGAATAATGATAGGAAACGCATAAATAAGTAAAAGATTGTCAGTGTACGTTTTCATCCCTTCATAATCAGACCAATCCGGCTACCGCAGTGGCAATGAGATATGGAAACCTCAACCGGCATAACCCTGAGAATCACTAGGTCTTACTTGTAGCTGACTAGTTTATTAGAATTTGATTTTGGAAAGGTCTTTTATGTGAGATACCAAGTCATGAGCTTCTGCAATTGTTGATGGTAATTTGTTCCAAGTCCCTATTGTATTTGGGAAGAAACTGAACTTGAAACAATTTGTCGATGCTGACTTTTGACACGTTTTCTTGTGGTTTGACCTAGTTTGTCTATATGCCAGGGTCAGGTATTTGTCCGCTGATTTGTCTACTAGGTTGCTCACAATCTTGTACCTGGTCCTTGGTTCACCTGGATTCAAGTAATTCCCACTGGAGATGGTTCAACACTGCACTGACATTGCTAGTGTTACGATATTTATTTGTGGTGAATCTAGCAGCTCTCTTCTGAACCATCTCTATCTTATTTATTAGATCTTTATTATGTGGGTTCCACACAGTCGAGCAATACTCAAGACCTGGTCGAACCAGAGTGAAATATGCCACACTTTATACTTTTTCATTGTTGATTAGCATTTTTCAGAGTGGAATGACATACCCCAAGTTCTTTCCCAGAGTGCACATTGTTTCAGGTTTTCTTGAAGGATATTGCAGTCCTTGGAGTCATTGTTTCTCGGTAGACTAAACAGTCATCTGCAAAAAGTCTTGTGTTTGATTTGACACATGCAGGTAGACCATTGATGAATGCCAGGAAGAGGATTGGACTGAAAACACTACCTTGAGGTACCCCACTGACGACTGGTACTGGGTCTGATGTTGCTCCACCTACTATAACTCTCTGTGATCTGTCTTATAGGAAATCCCTGATCCAGTTCTGGGTGTTACCCCTGATGCCATAGTGGTCCAACTTACTGAGGAGTCTTTCGTGGGGGACACGATCGAAAGCCTTACTGAAGTCAAGAATAGCAAGGTTATACTGCTTCCCTCTGTCTAAAGATTTGGCGAGCTCATCCACTAGGGTTCATATATGAGCTGTGTTTCACAGCTTCGTCTGGCATACTGGCAGTCTGTTTGGATGTTGTAGCGACATAGATCTTTCATCATCATTGCTGACTATGATGTGTTCAAGCATTTTTCAGCAGATACATGTAAGGGAGACTGGTCTATAATTGCTGGCCTTGAATCTTTCTCCATTTTTAAAGATTGCTGTAACGTTTGCTGATTTCCAGACATCAGGGACATAACCTGTTGAGAGGCACTTCTGGTAAATATAACTCAGGATTGGTGCACACTCTTCTGCTAGATCTTTGAGGATCCTTGCTGGAATCGTGTCTAGGCCTGTAGCTTTCTGTGGGTTAATTTTTCGCAACAAGCTGTAAACACCATCTACAGTAACTTTGATGTCAGGCATTGGTGAGTAACAATCTTCATGTAGGCTTGGTAGATCACTCTTATCCTCTTGTGTAAAGACTGACTGGTATTGACAATTCAGTATGTTAGCCTTGTCGGATGCCTCTGAGTGTAGTTTTCCGTGTTCATTAGGGGTGCCACACCACAGCTGTTTCTATGTAAGAACTTAATGTAGCTCCAAAATCTTTTCTGCTTGTTTGGTTGTTGTTCTTGGTTTTGGTTACCGACTTATATCAAGTTTTCAATATATCTCCAGTAAGCCTGCCGTTCTAAGCGTTGTGATCTTGCTTTTGCTTCTTCATATAGTTTCTGATCTCTTGTTTTTCCTGTTGTTTTCTGTCTTGCAAACAATTTGTTCCGTCTTCTGTGTTGGTCTCTAATTTATTTGTCTATCCAAGGCCTGTTTGTTTTGTTTCCTGATAAGGTCTTTGATGGTATAAATTTATCCATTAACCGTTTGATGTTTTCCTCAAACATTTACCAGGTGTCATTTGCAGAAAAGTTATCTGTTTCACGTATGAATGATTCTAGTGATGACTTTACTTCTTCACGTAATTGGCCATAGTCTGCATTACTGTATTGGAAGACTTTATGAGCCTATTTCTTCACTTTCATTTGTCGTAGGCTGGACTCTATGTAAACTGCTTCATGGTAAGCAATTCCTGGTATGACATCACACTTGTTGATTAGTGTTCTGTTGTTTGTGAAGAACAGGTCAAGCAGATTTGAAGTAAATTCAGTTACGTATGTTGCTGAATGTACAACTTGTTCCAGGAACGAGTCCTTTATGACATTTAGTCCCTTTATCATGATTTTGGCCCAAACTAACTCAAAGTTATAATCTGCCTTAAGTTCTTCTGGCTCTCAACTGGAATACTGATCTGATACTAGGACAAATACCCCCCCCCCCCCCCATGAAATCCCTCTGGACGATCTTTGCGGTAGGACCTGAAGTTTGCTGGGAATACTTCAGATGAATTTATGCTGCTGGCTAGCCACGATTCCGTACCAATAACAATGGTGGCTTTGGTAGAGGATATACTATTGCATCGTAATCCCTTCTTTCCAGGCCCCTTTATGAATTGACAATTAATTACTAGGATTCTCATGGGTAGGTCAGTTTTGATTCCAATGGGAACATGTGTTGTAGAGGTGCTTTTCTGCTGGTTTGGAGATGAGGTAGCAGTTGGGTTGTTAAAACTTATGTCACTGTCTGCTCGGATACTGTCGTTACGGCATTGGTAACTATTACTATAGCTATTACTATAGCTTTCATTGTTTGTCCTAATTAAAACTGAAGCTATAAATATTTTTTCAGGCACTATCAAGAGTTATAGATATTGGTCATTTTCGTGAAATTAAGTGGGACCATGTTTTTCCCCCTGAAAACTGACAAAAATGCATTTTTTTAATCCCCCCCTCCATTTCATGTCCAGAAATCATTCCAAGCTGCATCACAAAGACAGTCGAGACTTAATTTTTATCATTTGCAATCTCCATTAAAAAATAGCTTGATTGACTTGCAAAAACTGGTATTTCAAGAGGATGCTGTCAGATCTTCAGGTAGGACAGTGGCAATATAATTTGAATCAGATTGTATGATAAGCATAATCCATGCCGTGGTAGTTCGTGTTTGCTTGTTGACATGTTGCTAAGGGAATGGAGCTGTCACGTTCCCTATCAGGTCGCATAAGCATTGAAAATAACTAAACGACAATATTTATAAAACTAAAAGCTTTTTTTCTTGTAGATTTTTGTGCTATTCTGTGCAACAATAACATTATAATCCCCATAGAACATAATGAATTGAGCATTTCTAGAGTAAAATGTACCATGTGACCTTTCCGACATTTTTGTCCCAGTGGATTCCGTCATTTGACTTGTTAATCATTGCCAGGGGCTAGTGTTTCAGTTAGTAATTAATAAATTATTTTACTGACTTTTGTATATAGATAAGTAAAATCCCCCTTTTTCTCACTTATGGTTTTCAATCATTTAAAACACCAGGTTTTTTTTAGGTATTAGTCTCTGTCACATATGTTAGACACTGGCGGCACGATTTACCTAAATATACCCAAATACTGCCCACATATACCCAAATACTGCCCAGATACTCCAAAATACTGTCCAGAAACAAGCACGTGATACATTTACTACTAAAGAGATTTTAAATTCATTGCAAAGTTGAGTTCTGGGTTAAAATCAATTACGTTAAATTACTAAAGCAATTAGAAATTCTTTGTTTCGTTCCATTTTATGCAATCTCCGACTATTTAAATAATTCGTCCTAATTATTGCTTATCGAGTTCTGTGTGGCAACGGATAAGCGGTCGTATTGTGAAAAGCACAATACTGTACTGCGCTTTTTTGGTAACTTTTGACGTTATAAAGGGGACTACATTCATATACAGTTATAAAAGTAAAGTAAAAAAAAGAATTAAAAAAATGTTATGTTTTGTCGTTTATTAAAATGGCGAAATACATTAAAATAGCATTTCCCAAATAGAGATGTATTTGTCATACAACTAGCAATAAAAACAGTTACAACCTTATATAATTTATTTCACAATGCATCATTAGTTAATTAGGTACTTGTACATATACCTTTCAGAAAACGCTTGCTTATCCGTTGCGACAGAGAACTCGGAAGAACCAAGGATGATGTCATTCATTCAGCCCATGAATGTTGAGCTATTTTTCAATGGAGATGCTAATGATAAAAATTAAGTCTCAAATGTCTTTGTGATGCAGTTTGGAGTGATTTCTGGACATGAAATGGGGGGGGGGATTAAAAAATGCACTTTTGTCAATTTTCAGGGGGAAAAACATGGTCCCACTTAATTTCATGAAAATGACCAATATCTATAACTCTTGATAGTGCCGGAAAAAATATTTATAGCTTCAGTTTTAATTAGGACAAACAATGAAAGCTATAGTAATAGCTATAGTAATAGTTACCAATGCCTTAACGACAGTATCCAAGCAGACAGTGACATTCATTCAGCCCATGACTGTTCACGTGACGATTTGAATATCATAAAGAGTTGATAATTCCTCCCTTGACCTATCAAGTTAACAAGTTTATGTTGTGTATTAGATATGGCCAGCATTAAAATTTAACACGCAATAATTAGGACGAATTATTTAAATAGTCGGAGATTGCATACAATGGAACGAAACAAAGAATTTCTAATTGCTTTTAGTAATATGACGTATTTGATTTAAACCCAGAACTTAACTTTGAGAAGAATTTAAAATCTCTTTAGTTGTAAATGTATCACGTGCTTGTTTCTGGACAGTATTTGGGTATATTTGCGCAGTATTTGGGTGTATTTGGGTAAGTCGTACGACCCGAAAGAAATCAAAGCTTTAACATTTTTTCAGTGATATTGCTACGATGTCTGCAGTTTGACAGTTGACAATGATGTCTAGCAAAGGGGCATCATGCCACATATATTTAGCATGATGTCCCATCCAGTCACATTATTCTGTCCCCAAGTCTATCAGTCCTATTAGTAATCTGTTACGGCTGAGCGCCAATCGAGGTATTTTTTTAATACCAGAATTTATTTTGACTCGGTCGCGATTCCAACACCATACACCATATTTGCTGCAGTTCTGTAGAAGAGCAGCCTACGGACCATCCAAAGAATCTATTTAGAGAATGATATTCCCTGTTTAACAAACATAACCAATCTTCACCCCGACCTTTAACAGGTGCGCGACAATCCAGTACATTTCTTAATTCTAATTATAAGATTCTATCTTGTAACTTTATGATACTAATTCCGCCGGCACCGTAATTTTCATGTTACTCAAAAATCTAGTTGTTGCCTATAATTTAAATATAGAATATATCAGTTATATAATAATGATACTACTAAATAGCCCTACCGCCATCGTTTTGATATATTTCCAATTCGAACTGAATAACACTTTAGATTATTCTACGCTACTAACCCAACGCCAATTGTGGTTTTTAAAGTGAGTAACAACCAAATACATATTCTTGTCTCAAACTATTTATTTTCTATTAAATCTATGCCACTAAACCAAACAATCTCTGTGGTTATCCAGAGAAATTAACATCAGAAAGGTTTCGTGGTATTTGCCATTGTATAATTTCTCAATTAGAGGTATGAATCAGTTATCGCATCGCCATCAATTTTCTGTGTTAGTATCTATGATGTATTTTAAAATCTCTGTATTTCTAATTTGATTGCAGTAGAACAACTTATCATATTAGATGCAATTTTTTTAAAATAGATCTTTATATGCCTTTGTAAAAGGAATGTGTCGTTTATGTGCTCCATAAATAACGTAAGGATCCGTTACACTTTATTTTGTTTCATTAAACTAATTTAAATAGCCGAAATAGTTTTATTGTTGCTTTTGTTGTCTTGCAGAATATATGGAAACTATATTTACAAACAATCGGCGAAACGTTGCCTATAAAAAAGACTTGAAAATGTGACATGGATATGTAGCAAATAATGATTTATCCACTGAAAAGATATTTGAAATATGCCATGTATATGTGGCGAAGAATATTGTATACATACAAATGATTTTGGAAATAAATCACGGAGACGAGGAATAATTAAAACATTTGTTTGCATTCTTTAAAGAAACATAACGGCACTATATCCATTATTAGTTGCATATTTTTAGGTGTTGAGAAAGACATTTACATATAGATGAGTTATATATCTTATTTGGATATTAAAGATGAAGAAGTTTTCAATAATGTAAAGGCTATTTGCATGGTAACTGAATCGAAATAATATGAGTTTTATCCTTATCAAGCCTACAATATTTGTGCTGGTATAGCGACATTTCATTTTATCATGTTTGGTTTGCTACTTGCCCTGCAAGTTGCAATACGATTGTACTATATTAACTGTGCTTTCCACAGTCAACCATATTTAAGATAAATTTATATTAGGTTACGATGCTTAAGATGAGAACGAATAGTGTTGATTTAAGGTTTACGTAATAGAAATTATACTTAATTACTGTGTACAAACGGTCCTTATAGTTATCATTGTACAAACTGTATAACAGACAGTACACATAACTATTGCGTACAAAGAGCACACTTTTAAGTTTAGTGTAATAATTTTGTACAACAGACATTCAACATATGTACTGTATCAATATGGTCTTAATTTTCAGAATCGTGTAATTTATTTGTAAAACAGACAAAGCACGTGAGTACTTTTTAACCCTGATCGTTTTGCTTGAATCTTTGTTGAAGTAACACATTTTTGTCTTTAGAATTTTTAATTAATATATACCAATCTACCTAATTACAGCAGAAAAATTATCTCAGGTAAGAGTTACTTGAACCACATGAGTCTGACGTTTTATTAATAAGATACAGTTAAATCTTTGAAAACATGAAATCATCTTATCTGTTATGTTAATGTACAGACGGAAGCAGCCCATTCTAATTTCACAAGATAAAATATTCAGCTTGGTTTTCATTTTAAATTGTATCATTTTTTAGTTTTGCATAAATTATGAGAAGGGAAACATGTAGTTAAAGAACGGATAAAACAAATAAAGTTGATGACGTCATCACACTTCAAATATTAAAGACGGATGCTGGACCCGGTAGAAATTAATAAATGTTTTCTAGAGGTTGCCAACTGGTAAAAATTATCCGTTGTTTGGACTGATATTTGTTTGATAACAGAAATTAATAGTGAACTAGAAAATATGATACTTTCAAGAGATGTACTATTTATTATGATGATAATAATTGAGATAAAACAAACACTAGGAAAGGAGAATATCTGCTACTTTATACCACTGTTTAACCATTGATGATGATGGGGAAGTGTATGTGTCTGCCTGTGTTTATGAGATACATGTGAGTAAGGAGAGTGATTAACGGTAAGGAGGCGAGTGGTTTCAAAGTTTAACGTACGAGTAGCTGAAGACAAGTTTTACATAAATGAGACTAAGGAGGATTGCTGATTTCAGGCTTGTTTTACATTTAACTAAGGAGGGTGACTAATACAGGGATTTACTTAAGTCACTCTGAGGAGGGTAGGTTATTCATTCTTTGACTTAATTGGGGCCGAGGAGGGATACTTGACATGATGTGTCTTTCAAAACAGGCTAAACGGGGTCTTGGATTCAAGGGATGACTTAATTGAGACCATACAAAATCATTTTAGTAGCGGAATGCAGGTTTGACTTAAATGAAGCTAAGGAGTGTAACTGATTTAACGATCGACCTAAACGAGGCTGAAGATTATGGTAGAGTTAATATTTGGATTATACCAAGGGAAGGAGGGTTGTCTTAACTGAATCTAAGGAGTAGCTGATACAAGGCGGGACTTAAATGAGACTAAGGAATGTAGTTAGTTCAATGTTTGACATAAAAGAGGCTAGGGATGGTAAATGATTCAATGTATGGAGGCACGGATGGTAATTAATTCGTACCTATCTAGGGCAAAGGACTGTACCTTATTCAAGGTTGGACCTAAATCGGGAAGGTGTGTGTAATTTAGATTTTCAACGTAGCTTTAATAATGTTTCTGTTATATCGCTACGATGTCTGCAGTGTGGTTTACAGCGATGTCTAGCATTAGGGCATCATGCTGCATGCGTGTAGATTGATGTCCCACCCCGTCACATTATCCTTACACCAGGCCTACCAAGCCATACAATAACGTCTTAATGATAACCGCCAAGCGAGGCAGCTGTTAGAAGAACCATTTCTGTAATTCTTTGATATGCTGCGTCCGAATCAAAACAAACAAATATATGTATGAACATATACACTATCCTCTACACAAAGAATAAGAACAACAACTTAATAGCAGAAAAAACACAATCTAAAGATATACAATGCCACGAAAATCAGCTGTAAGCCACGTCAGACGTAACAAAACGACTCTCGCTATCTCTCTCTCTCTTTCTCTCTCTCTCTGTCTCTCTCTGTCTCTGTCTCTGTCTCTGTCTCTCTCTGTCTCTCTCTCTCCCTCTCTCTCTCTCTCTCTCTCTCTCTCTCTCTCTCTCTCTCTCTCTCTCTCTCTCTCTCTCTCTCTCTCTCTCTCCTGACTGTTGGCATTGGTCTTTTAAAGCCGTTAAAATCGATATCGCGGTTAAAAGGAGTCATTTGGTACCTAGGATGAAGTTACGGTGTCAAACTTTGGACTGAAAATAATAGACAGCAATAATAAAGACAATGATATCATTGAAATCAGACACAACGTGAGTCTATTGAAAAGCATAAGACCTGTATTTCTCTTCTAAGTCAGTTTTAAAATTTAATTGTCATGTTGTCACGACGTTACTAATAAATAGCAACGATTCGCTAAAAGGAGATACAATATTGTAAGAAGTTTAGTTCAATTGTATATTATCTGACCATTCAAACTGCAATTTATGTGACTGTAAAAACTGTAACTTATGTGACTATACAAACTGTAATTTATGTGACGATACAAACTGTAGTGTGTATGACAATGCAAACTTTGATTGATGTGACTATGCAACTTGTAATTTATGTGACCATTCAAACTGTATTTGTTGTGACTATGCAAACTGGAACTTATGTGACTATGCATGCTTTTATTTATGTTACTGATTGTAAAGAATATATCTCTTATTGTGCCACTAATGTTTCCGATACAAACTGTAATGTTAAAAGACAACGTTCAAAACCTTTACTGAACTAACCCTGTTTACTTGCTCTCATTTATGAAGTCGTTCTGGTCATCAAGTTTAAAATACACTGTTTCAAACCTTTATTGAACTAACCTACTTACAAAATTTTATCTTGTTTTTGCTAATCGATGCTTTTAGTACTAAATTGACGTCGTGACAACATGACAATTAAGTTTTAGAAACTGACTTAGAAGAAAAATACACGTCTTCTGCTTTTGAATAGACTGACGTTGTGTTTGATTTCAATGATTTCATTGTTTTTATTATTGCTGTCTATTATTTTCAGTCCAAGGTTTGACACCGTAACTTCGTCCACGGTATCAAATTACTCCCTTTAACTGCGATATCGATTTTACCGGCTTTAAAAGACTGATCCCAACAGCCAGGAGAGAGAGAGAGAGAGAGAGAGAGAGAGAGAGAGAGAGAGAGAGAGAGAGAGAGAAACAGAAAGACATACAGACAGACAGAGATTACAGTTTGCATAGTCACATCAATTACAGTTTGCGTAGTCACGTACATGATAGTAATTTGTTACAGAAAAGATTGTATTCTATGTTATCGTAATGACATAAATTACCGATAGCGGCGCACACATTGTTGACGTATTATCGGTGTTGAGGCATTCTCTGATATAGTAGTCGCATAAATGAAATGTACTTGCGTTACACTTTGCCTGCTTAGCAGGTGCGTCTGGGTCATTTGGATTATTAACATAGCCTTTACATTTTTTCAGTGATATTGCTACGATGTCTGCAGTTTGACAGTTGACAATGATGTCTAGCAATGGGGCATCATGCCACATATATTTAGCATGATGTCCAATCCAGTCACATTATTCTATCCCCAGGTCTATCAGTCCTAATAGTAAACTGTTACTGCTGAGCGCCAAGCGAGGTATGTTTTTAATACCAGAATTTATTTTGACTCGGTCGCGATTCCAACACCATACACCATATTTGCTGCAGTTCTGTAGAAGAGCAGCCTACGGACCATCCAAAGAATCTATTTAGAGAATGATATTCCCTGTTTAACAAACATAACCAATATTCACCCTGACCTTTAACAGGTGCGCGACAATCCAGTACATTTCTTAATTCTAATTATAAGATTCTATCTTGTAACTTTATGATACTAATTCCGCCGGCACCGTAATTTTCATGTTACTCAAAAATCTAGTTGTTGCCTATAATTTAAATATAGAATATATCAGTTATATAATACTGATACTACTAAATAGCCCTACCGCCATCGTTTTGATATATTTCCAATTCGAACTGAATAACACTTTAGATTATTCTACGCCACTAACCCAACGCCTATTGTGATTTTTAAAGTGAGTAACAGCCAAATACATATTCTTGTCTCAAACTATTTCTTTTCTATTCAATCTATGCCACTAAACCAAACAATTTCTGTGGTTATCCAGAGAAATTAACATCAGAAAGGTTTCGTGGTATTTGCCATTGTATAATTTCTCAATTAGAGGTATGAATCAGTTATCGCATCGCCATCAATTTTCTGTGTTAGTATCTATGATGTATTTTAAAATCTCTGTATTTCTAATTTGATTGCAGTAGAACAACTTATCATATTAGATGCAATTTTTTTAAAATAGATCTTTATATGCCTTTGTAAAAGGAATGTGTCGTTTATGTGCTCCATAAATAACGTAAGGATCCGTTACACTTTATTTTGTTTCATTAAACTAATTTAAATAGCCGAAATAGTTTTATTGTTGCTTTTGTTGTCTTGCAGAATATATGGAAACTATATTTACAAACAATCGGCGAAACGTTGCCTATAAAAAAGACTTGAAAATGTGACATGGATATGTAGCAAATAATGATTTATCCACTGAAAAGATATTTGAAATATGCCATGTATATGTGGCGAAGAATATTGTATACATACAAATGATTTTAGAAATAAATCACGGAGACGAGGAATAATTAAAACATTTGTTTGCATTCTTTAAAGAAACATAACGGCACTATATCCATTATTAGTTGCATATTTTTAGGTGTTGAGAAAGACATTTACATATAGATGAGTTATATATCTTATTTGGATATTAAAGATGAAGAAGTTTTCAATAATGTAAAGGCTATTTGCATGGTAACTGAATCGAAATAATATGAGTTTTATCCTTATCAAGCCTACAATATTTGTGCTGGTATAGCGACATTTCATTTTATCATGTTTGGTTTGCTACTTGCCCTGCAAGTTGCAATACGATTGTACTATATTAACTGTGCTTTCCACAGTCAACCATATTTAAGATAAATTTATATTAGGTTACGATGCTTAAGATGAGAACGAATAGTGTTGATTTAAGGTTTACGTAATAGAAATTATACTTAATTACTGTGTACAAACGGTCCTTATAGTTATCATTGTACAAACTGTATAACAGACAGTACACATAACTATTGCGTACAAAGAGCACACTTTTAAGTTTAGTGTAATAATTTTGTACAACAGACATTCAACATATGTACTGTATCAATATGGTCTTAATTTTCAGAATCGTGTAATTTATTTGTAAAACAGACAAAGCACGTGAGTACTTTTTAACCCTGATCGTTTTGCTTGAATCTTTGTTGAAGTAACACATTTTTGTCTTTAGAATTTTTAATTAATATATACCAATCTACCTAATTACAGCAGAAAAATTATCTCAGGTAAGAGTTACTTGAACCACATGAGTCTGACGTTTTATTAATAAGATACAGTTAAATCTTTGAAAACATGAAATCATCTTATCTGTTATGTTAATGTACAGACGGAAGCAGCCCATTCTAATTTCACAAGATAAAATATTTAGCTTGGTTTTCATTTTAAATTGTATCATTTTTTAGTTTTGCATAAATTATGAGAAGGGAAACATGTAGTTAAAGAACGGATAAAACAAATAAAGTTGATGACGTCATCACACTTCAAATATTAAAGACGGATGCTGGACCCGGTAGAAATTAATAAATGTTTTCTAGAGGTTGCCAACTGGTAAAAATTATCCGTTGTTTGGACTGATATTTGTTTGATAACAGAAATTAATAGTGAACTAGAAAATATGATACTTTCAAGAGATGTACTATTTATTATGATGATAATAATTGAGATAAAACAAACACTAGGAAAGGAGAATATCTGCTACTTTATACCACTGTTTAACCATTGATGATGATGGGGAAGTGTATGTGTCTGCCTGTGTTTATGAGATACATGTGAGTAAGGAGAGTGATTAACGGTAAGGAGGCGAGTGGTTTCAAAGTTTAACGTACGAGTAGCTGAAGACAAGTTTTACATAAATGAGACTAAGGAGGATTGCTGATTTCAGGCTTGTTTTACATTTAACTAAGGAGGGTGACTAATACAGGGATTTACTTAAGTCACTCTGAGGAGGGTAGGTTATTCATTCTTTGACTTAATTGGGGCCGAGGAGGGATACTTGACATGATGTGTCTTTCAAAACAGGCTAAACGGGGTCTTGGATTCAAGGGATGACTTAATTGAGACCATACAAAATCATTTTAGTAGCGGAATGCAGGTTTGACTTAAATGAAGCTAAGGAGTGTAACTGATTTAACGATCGACCTAAACGAGGCTGAAGATTATGGTAGAGTTAATATTTGGATTATACCAAGGGAAGGAGGGTTGTCTTAACTGAATCTAAGGAGTAGCTGATACAAGGCGGGACTTAAATGAGACTAAGGAATGTAGTTAGTTCAATGTTTGACATAAAAGAGGCTAGGGATGGTAAATGATTCAATGTATGGAGGCACGGATGGTAATTAATTCGTACCTATCTAGGGCAAAGGACTGTACCTTATTCAAGGTTGGACCTAAATCGGGAAGGTGTGTGTAATTTAGATTTTCAACGTAGCTTTAATAATGTTTCTGTTATATCGCTACGATGTCTGCAGTGTGGTTTACAGCGATGTCTAGCATTAGGGCATCATGCTGCATGCGTGTAGATTGATGTCCCACCCCGTCACATTATCCTTACACCAGGCCTACCAAGCCATACAATAACGTCTTAATGATAACCGCCAAGCGAGGCAGCTGTTAGAAGAACCATTTCTGTAATTCTTTGATATGCTGCGTCCGAATCAAAACAAACAAATATATGTATGAACATATACACTATCCTCTACACAAAGAATAAGAACAACAACTTAATAGCAGAAAAAACACAATCTAAAGATATACAATGCCACGAAAATCAGCTGTAAGCCACGTCAGACGTAACAAAACGACTCTCGCTATCTCTCTCTCTCTTTCTCTCTCTCTCTGTCTCTCTCTGTCTCTGTCTCTGTCTCTCTCTGTCTCTCTCTCTCCCTCTCTCTCTCTCTCTCTCTCTCTCTCTCTCTCTCTCTCTCTCTCTCTCTCTCTCTCTCTCTCTCTCCTGACTGTTGGCATTGGTCTTTTAAAGCCGTTAAAATCGATATCGCGGTTAAAAGGAGTCATTTGGTACCTAGGATGAAGTTACGGTGTCAAACTTTGGACTGAAAATAATAGACAGCAATAATAAAGACAATGATATCATTGAAATCAGACACAACGTGAGTCTATTGAAAAGCATAAGACCTGTATTTCTCTTCTAAGTCAGTTTTAAAATTTAATTGTCATGTTGTCACGACGTTACTAATAAATAGCAACGATTCGCTAAAAGGAGATACAATATTGTAAGAAGTTTAGTTCAATTGTATATTATCTGACCATTCAAACTGCAATTTATGTGACTGTAAAAACTGTAACTTATGTGACTATACAAACTGTAATTTATGTGACGATACAAACTGTAGTGTGTATGACAATGCAAACTTTGATTGATGTGACTATGCAACTTGTAATTTATGTGACCATTCAAACTGTATTTGTTGTGACTATGCAAACTGGAACTTATGTGACTATGCATGCTTTTATTTATGTTACTGATTGTAAAGAATATATCTCTTATTGTGCCACTAATGTTTCCGATACAAACTGTAATGTTAAAAGACAACGTTCAAAACCTTTACTGAACTAACCCTGTTTACTTGCTCTCATTTATGAAGTCGTTCTGGTCATCAAGTTTAAAATACACTGTTTCAAACCTTTATTGAACTAACCTACTTACAAAATTTTATCTTGTTTTTGCTAATCGATGCTTTTAGTACTAAATTGACGTCGTGACAACATGACAATTAAGTTTTAGAAACTGACTTAGAAGAAAAATACACGTCTTCTGCTTTTGAATAGACTGACGTTGTGTTTGATTTCAATGATTTCATTGTTTTTATTATTGCTGTCTATTATTTTCAGTCCAAGGTTTGACACCGTAACTTCGTCCACGGTATCAAATTACTCCCTTTAACTGCGATATCGATTTTACCGGCTTTAAAAGACTGATCCCAACAGTCAGGAGAGAGAGAGAGAGAGAGAGAGAGAGAGAGAGAGAGAGAGAGAGAGAGAGAGAGAGAACAGAAAGACATACAGACAGACAGAGATTACAGTTTGCATAGTCACATCAATTACAGTTTGCGTAGTCACGTACATGATAGTAATTTGTTACAGAAAAGATTGTATTCTATGTTATCGTAATGACATAAATTACCGATAGCGGCGCACACATTGTTGACGTATTATCGGTGTTGAGGCATTCTCTGATATAGTAGTCGCATAAATGAAATGTACTTGCGTTACACTTTGCCTGCTTAGCAGGTGCGTCTGGGTCATTTGGATTATTAACATAGCCTTTACATTTTTTCAGTGATATTGCTACGATGTCTGCAGTTTGACAGTTGACAATGATGTCTAGCAATGGGGCATCATGCCACATATATTCAGCATGATGTCCAATCCAGTCACATTATTCTATCCCCAGGTCTATCAGTCCTAATAGTAAACTGTTACTGCTGAGCGCCAAGCGAGGTATGTTTTTAATACCAGAATTTATTTTGACTCGGTCGCGATTCCAACACCATACACCATATTTGCTGCAGTTCTGTGGAAGAGCAGCCTACGGACCATCCAAAGAATCTATTTAGAGAATGATATTCCCTGTTTAACAAACATAACCAATATTCACCCTGACCTTTAACAGGTGCGCGACAATCCAGTACATTTCTTAATTCTAATTATAAGATTCTATCTTGTAACTTTATGATACTAATTCCGCCGGCACCGTAATTTTCATGTTACTCAAAAATCTAGTTGTTGCCTATAATTTAAATATAGAATATATCAGTTATATAATACTGATACTACTAAATAGCCCTACCGCCATCGTTTTGATATATTTCCAATTCGAACTGAATAACACTTTAGATTATTCTACGCCACTAACCCAACGCCTATTGTGATTTTTAAAGTGAGTAACAGCCAAATACATATTCTTGTCTCAAACTATTTCTTTTCTATTCAATCTATGCCACTAAACCAAACAATTTCTGTGGTTATCCAGAGAAATTAACATCAGAAAGGTTTCGTGGTATTTGCCATTGTATAATTTCTCAATTAGAGGTATGAATCAGTTATCGCATCGCCATCAATTTTCTGTGTTAGTATCTATGATGTATTTTAAAATCTCTGTATTTCTAATTTGATTGCAGTAGAACAACTTATCATATTAGATGCAATATTTTTAAAATAGATCTTTATATGCCTTTGTAAAAGGAATGTGTCGTTTATGTGCTCCATAAATAACGTAAGGATCCGTTACACTTTATTTTGTTTCATTAAACTAATTTAAATAGCCGAAATAGTTTTATTGTTGCTTTTGTTGTCTTGCAGAATATATGGAAACTATATTTACAAACAATCGGCGAAACGTTGCCTATAAAAAAAGACTTGAAAATGTGACATGGATATGTAGCAAATAATGATTTATCCACTGAAAAGATATTTGAAATATGCCATGTATATGTGGCGAAGAATATTGTATACATACAAATGATTTTAGAAATAAATCACGGAGACGAGGAATAATTAAAACATTTGTTTGCATTCTTTAAAGAAACATAACGGCACTATATCCATTATTAGTTGCATATTTTTAGGTGTTGAGAAAGACATTTACATATAGATGAGTTATATATCTTATTTGGATATTAAAGATGAAGAAGTTTTCAATAATGTAAAAGCTATTTGCATGGTAACTGAATCGAAATAATATGAGTTTTATCCTTATCAAGCCTACAATATTTGTGCTGGTATAGCGACATTTCATTTTATCATGTTTGGTTTGCTACTTGCCCTGCAAGTTGCAATACGATTGTACTATATTAACTGTGCTTTCCACAGTCAACCATATTTAAGATAAATTTATATTAGGTTACGATGCTTAAGATGAGAACGAATAGTGTTGATTTAAGGTTTACGTAATAGAAATTATACTTAATTACTGTGTACAAACGGTCCTTATAGTTATCATTGTACAAACTGTATAACAGACAGTACACATAACTATTGCGTACAAAGAGCACACTTTTAAGTTTAGTGTAATAATTTTGTACAACAGACATTCAACATATGTACTGTATCAATATGGTCTTAATTTTCAGAATCGTGTAATTTATTTGTAAAACAGACAAAGCACGTGAGTACTTTTTAACCCTGATCGTTTTGCTTGAATCTTTGTTGAAGTAACACATTTTTGTCTTTAGAATTTTTAATTAATATATACCAATCTACCTAATTACAGCAGAAAAATTATCTCAGGTAAGAGTTACTTGAACCACATGAGTCTGACGTTTTATTAATAAGATACAGTTAAATCTTTGAAAACATGAAATCATCTTATCTGTTATGTTAATGTACAGACGGAAGCAGCCCATTCTAATTTCACAAGATAAAATATTCAGCTTGGTTTTCATTTTAAATTGTATCATTTTTTAGTTTTGCATAAATTATGAGAAGGGAAACATGTAGTTAAAGAACGGATAAAACAAATAAAGTTGATGACGTCATCACACTTCAAATATTAAAGACGGATGCTGGACCCGGTAGAAATTAATAAATGTTTTCTAGAGGTTGCCAACTGGTAAAAATTATCCGTTGTTTGGACTGATATTTGTTTGATAACAGAAATTAATAGTGAACTAGAAAATATGATACTTTCAAGAGATGTACTATTTATTATGATGATAATAATTGAGATAAAACAAACACTAGGAAAGGAGAATATCTGCTACTTTATACCACTGTTTAACCATTGATGATGATGGGGAAGTGTATGTGTCTGCCTGTGTTTATGAGATACATGTGAGTAAGGAGAGTGATTAACGGTAAGGAGGCGAGTGGTTTCAAAGTTTAACGTACGAGTAGCTGAAGACAAGTTTTACATAAATGAGACTAAGGAGGATTGCTGATTTCAGGCTTGTTTTACATTTAACTAAGGAGGGTGACTAATACAGGGATTTACTTAAGTCACTCTGAGGAGGGTAGGTTATTCATTCTTTGACTTAATTGGGGCCGAGGAGGGATACTTGACATGATGTGTCTTTCAAAACAGGCTAAACGGGGTCTTGGATTCAAGGGATGACTTAATTGAGACCATACAAAATCATTTTAGTAGCGGAATGCAGGTTTGACTTAAATGAAGCTAAGGAGTGTAACTGATTTAACGATCGACCTAAGCGAGGCTGAAGATTATGGTAGAGTTAATATTTGGATTATACCAAGGGAAGGAGGGTTGTCTTAACTGAATCTAAGGAGTAGCTGATACAAGGCGGGACTTAAATGAGACTAAGGAATGTAGTTAGTTCAATGTTTGACATAAAAGAGGCTAGGGATGGTAAATGATTCAATGTATGGAGGCACGGATGGTAATTAATTCGTACCTATCTAGGGCAAAGGACTGTACCTTATTCAAGGTTGGACCTAAATCGGGAAGGTGTGTGTAATTTAGATTTTCAACGTAGCTTTAATAATGTTTCTGTTATATCGCTACGATGTCTGCAGTGTGGTTTACAGCGATGTCTAGCATTAGGGCATCATGCTGCATGCGTGTAGATTGATGTCCCACCCCGTCACATTATCCTTACACCAGGCCTACCAAGCCATACAATAACGTCTTAATGATAACCGCCAAGCGAGGCAGCTGTTAGAAGAACCATTTCTGTAATTCTTTGATATGCTGCATCCGAATCAAAACAAACAAATATATGTATGAACATATACACTATCCTCTACACAAAGAATAAGAACAACAACTTAATAGCAGAAAAAACACAATCTAAAGATATACAATGCCACGAAAATCAGCTGTAAGCCACGTCAGACGTAACAAAACGACTCTCGCTATCTCTCTCTCTCTTTCTCTCTCTCTCTGTCTCTCTCTGTCTCTGTCTCTGTCTCTGTCTCTCTCTGTCTCTCTCTCTCCTCTCTCTCTCTCTCTCTCTCTCTCTCTCTCTCTCTCTCTCTCTCTCTCTCTCTCTCTCTCTCTCTCTCTCTCTCCTGACTGTTGGCATTGGTCTTTTAAAGCCGTTAAAATCGATATCGCGGTTAAAAGGAGTCATTTGGTACCTAGGATGAAGTTACGGTGTCAAACTTTGGACTGAAAATAATAGACAGCAATAATAAAGACAATGATATCATTGAAATCAGACACAACGTGAGTCTATTGAAAAGCATAAGACCTGTATTTCTCTTCTAAGTCAGTTTTAAAATTTAATTGTCATGTTGTCACGACGTTACTAATAAATAGCAACGATTCGCTAAAAGGAGATACAATATTGTAAGAAGTTTAGTTCAATTGTATATTATCTGACCATTCAAACTGCAATTTATGTGACTGTAAAAACTGTAACTTATGTGACTATACAAACTGTAATTTATGTGACGATACAAACTGTAGTGTGTATGACAATGCAAACTTTGATTGATGTGACTATGCAACTTGTAATTTATGTGACCATTCAAACTGTATTTGTTGTGACTATGCAAACTGGAACTTATGTGACTATGCATACTTTTATTTATGTTACTGATTGTAAAGAATATATCTCTTATTGTGCCACTAATGTTTCCGATACAAACTGTAATGTTAAAAGACAACGTTCAAAACCTTTACTGAACTAACCCTGTTTACTTGCTCTCATTTATGAAGTCGTTCTGGTCATCAAGTTTAAAATACACTGTTTCAAACCTTTATTGAACTAACCTACTTACAAAATTTTATCTTGTTTTTGCTAATCGATGCTTTTAGTACTAAATTGACGTCGTGACAACATGACAATTAAGTTTTAGAAACTGACTTAGAAGAAAAATACACGTCTTCTGCTTTTGAATAGACTGACGTTGTGTTTGATTTCAATGATTTCATTGTTTTTATTATTGCTGTCTATTATTTTCAGTCCAAGGTTTGACACCGTAACTTCGTCCACGGTATCAAATTACTCCCTTTAACTGCGATATCGATTTTACCGGCTTTAAAAGACTGATCCCAACAGTCAGGAGAGAGAGAGAGAGAGAGAGAGAGAGAGAGAGAGAGAGAGAGAGAGAGAGAGAGAGAGAGAGAAACAGAAAGACATACAGACAGACAGAGATTACAGTTTGCATAGTCACATCAATTACAGTTTGCGTAGTCACGTACATGATAGTAATTTGTTACAGAAAAGATTGTATTCTATGTTATCGTAATGACATAAATTACCGATAGCGGCGCACACATTGTTGACGTATTATCGGTGTTGAGGCATTCTCTGATATAGTAGTCGCATAAATGAAATGTACTTGCGTTACACTTTGCCTGCTTAGCAGGTGCGTCTGGGTCATTTGGATTATTAACATAGCCTTTACATTTTTTCAGTGATATTGCTACGATGTCTGCAGTTTGACAGTTGACAATGATGTCTAGCAATGGGGCATCATGCCACATATATTTAGCATGATGTCCAATCCAGTCACATTATTCTATCCCCAGGTCTATCAGTCCTAATAGTAAACTGTTACTGCTGAGCGCCAAGCGAGGTATGTTTTTAATACCAGAATTTATTTTGACTCGGTCGCGATTCCAACACCATACACCATATTTGCTGCAGTTCTGTGGAAGAGCAGCCTACGGACCATCCAAAGAATCTATTTAGAGAATGATATTCCCTGTTTAACAAACATAACCAATATTCACCCTGACCTTTAACAGGTGCGCGACAATCCAGTACATTTCTTAATTCTAATTATAAGATTCTATCTTGTAACTTTATGATACTAATTCCGCCGGCACCGTAATTTTCATGTTACTCAAAAATCTAGTTGTTGCCTATAATTTAAATATAGAATATATCAGTTATATAATACTGATACTACTAAATAGCCCTACCGCCATCGTTTTGATATATTTCCAATTCGAACTGAATAACACTTTAGATTATTCTACGCCACTAACCCAACGCCTATTGTGATTTTTAAAGTGAGTAACAGCCAAATACATATTCTTGTCTCAAACTATTTCTTTTCTATTCAATCTATGCCACTAAACCAAACAATTTCTGTGGTTATCCAGAGAAATTAACATCAGAAAGGTTTCGTGGTATTTGCCATTGTATAATTTCTCAATTAGAGGTATGAATCTGTTATCGCATCGCCATCAATTTTCTGTGTTAGTATCTATGATGTATTTTAAAATCTCTGTATTTCTAATTTGATTACAGTAGAACAACTTATTATATTAGATGAAATATTTATTTATTAGATCTTTATATGCCTTTGTAAAAGGAATGTGTCGTTTGTGTGCTCCATAAATAACGTAAGGATCCGTCACACTTTATTTTGTTTCATTAAACTAATTTAAATAGCCGAAATAGTTTTATTGTTGCTTTTGTTGTCTTGCAGAATATATGGAAACTATATTTACAAACAATCGGCGAAACGTTGCCTATAAAAAAGACTTGAAAATGTGACATGGATAAGTAGCAAATAATGATTTATGCACTGAAAAGATATTTGAAATATGCCATGTATATGTGGCGAAGAATATTGTATACATACAAATGATTTTGGAAATAAATCACGGAGACGAGGAATAATTAAAACATTTGTTTGCATTCTTTAAAGAAACATAACGGCACTATATCCATTATTAGTTGCATATTTTTAGGTGTTGAGAAAGACATTTACATATATATGAGTTATATATCTTATTTGGATATTAAAGATGAAGAAGTTTTCAATAATTTAAAGGCTATTTGCATGGTAACTGAATCGAAATAATATGAGTTTTATCCTTATCAAGCCTACAATATTTGTGCTGGTATAGCGACATTTCAATTTATCATGTTTGTTTTGCTACTTGACCTGCAAGTTGCAATACGATTGTACTATATTAACTGTGCTTTCCACAGTCAACCATATTTAAGATAAATTTATATTAGGTTACGATGCTTAAGATGAGAACGAATAGTGTTGTTTTTAGGTTTACGTAATAGAAATTATACTTAATTACTGTGTACAAACGGTCCTTATAGTTATCATTGTACAAACTGTATAACAGACAGTACACATAACTATTGCGTACAAAGAGCACACTTTTAAGTTTAGTGTAATAATTTTGTACAACAGACATTCAGCACATGTACTGTATCAATATGGTCTTAATTTTCAGAATCGTGTAATTTATTTGTAAAACAGACAAAGCACGTGAGTACTTTTTAACCCTGATCGTTTTGCTTGAATCTTTGTTGAAGTAACACATTTTTGTCTTTAGAATTTTTAATTAATATATACCAATCTACCTAATTACAGCAGAAAAATTATCTCAGGTAAGAGTTACTTGAACCACATGAGTCTGACGTTTTATTAATAAGGTACAGTTAAATCTTTGAAAACATGAAATCATCTTATCTGTTATGTTAATGTACAGACGGAAGCAGCCCATTCTACCAAGGGTTGAATAACATGATGAAAGTAATTTCACAAGATAAAATATTTAGCTTGGTTTTCATTTTAAATTGTATCATTTTTTAGTTTTGCATAAATTATGAAAAGAGAAACATGTAGTTAAAGAACGGATAAAACAAATAAAGTTGATGACGTCATCACACTTCAAATATTAAAGACGGATGCTGGACCCGGTAGAAATTAATAAATGTTTTCTAGAGGTTGCCAACTGGTAAAAATTATCCGTTGTTTGGACTGATATTTGTTTGATAACAGAAATTAATAGTGAGCTAGAAAATATGATACTTTCAAGAGATGTACTATTTATTATGATGATAATAATTGAGATAAAACAAACACTAGGAAAGGAGAATATCTGCTACTTTATACCACTGTTTAACCATTGATGATGATGGGGAAGTGTATGTGTCTGCCTGTGTTTATGAGATACATGTGAGTAAGGAGAGTGATTAACGGTAAGGAGGCGAGTGGTTTCAAAGTTTAACGTACGAGTAGCTGAAGACAAGTTTTACATAAATGAGACTAAGGAGGATTGCTGATTTCAGGCTTGTTTTACATTTAACTAAGGAGGGTGACTAATACAGGGATTTACTTAAGTCACTCTGAGGAGGGTAGGTTATTCATTCTTTGACTTAATTGGGGCCGAGGAGGGATACTTGACATGATGTGTCTTTCAAAACAGGCTAAACGGGGTCTTGGATTCAAGGGATGACTTAATTGAGACCATACAAAATCATTTTAGTAGCGGAATGCAGGTTTGACTTAAATGAAGCTAAGGAGTGTAACTGATTTAAAGATCGACCTAAACGAGGCTGAAGATTGTGGTAGAGTTAATATTTGGATTATACCAAGGGAAGGATTGTTGTCTTAACTGAATCTAAGGAGTAGCTGATACAAGGCTGGACTTAAATGAGACTAAGGAATGTAGTTAGTTCAATGTTTGACATAAAAGAGGCTAGGGATGGTAAATGATTCAATGTATGGGGACACGGATGGTAATTAATTCGCGGTGTACCTATATAGGGCAAAGGACTGTACCTTATTCAAGGTTGGACCTAAATTGGGAAGGTGTGTGTAATTTAGATTTTCAACGTAGCTTTAATAATGTTTCTGTTATATCGCTACGATGTCTGCAGTGTGGTTTACAGCGATGTCTAGCATTAGGGCATCATGCTGCATGCGTGTAGATTGATGTCCCACCCCGTCACATTATCCTTACACCAGGCCTACCAAGCCATACAATAACGTCTTAATGATAACCGCCAAGCGAGGCAGCTGCTAGAATCATTTATGTAATTCTTTGGTATGGTGCGTCCGAATCAAAACAAACAAATATATGTATGAACATATACACTATCCTCTACACAAAGAATAAGAACAACAACCTTATAGCAGGAAAAAACACAAGCTAAAGATATACAATGCCACGAAAATCAGCTGTAAGCCACGTCAGACGTAACAAAACGACTCTCGCTCTCTCTCTCTCTCTCTCGCTCTCTGTCTCTCTCTGTCTCTGTCTGTCTTTCTGTCTGTCTCTCTGTGTCTCTGTCTCTCTCTCTCTCTCTCCTGACTGTTGGGATCGGTCTTTTAAAACCGGTAAAATCGATATCGCGGTGAAAGGGAGTAATTTGATACCGTGGACGAAGTTACGGTGTCAAACTTTGGACTGAAAATAATAGACAGCAATAATAAAGACAATGAAATCATTGAAATCAGACAGAACGTGAGTCTATTCAAAAGCATAAGACGTGTATTTTTCTTCTAAGTCAGTTTCTAAAACTTAATTGTCATGTTGCCACAACGTCAATTTAGTACTAAAAGCATCGATTAGCTAAAACAAGATAAAATATTATAAGAGGGTTAGTTCAATAAAGGTTTGAAACCGTGTATTGTAAACTTGATGACCAGAACAACTTCATAAATGAGAGCAAGTAAACAGGGTTAGTTCAGTAAAGGTTTTGAACGTTGTCTTTTAACATTACAGTTTGTATCGGAACCATTAGTGGCACAATAAGAGATGTTTTCTTTACAATCAGTAACATAAATAAAAGTATGCATAGTAACATAAGTTCCAGTTTGCATAGTCACAACAAATACAGTTTGAATGGTCACATTAATTACAAGTTGCATAGTCACATTAATCACAGTTTGGATTGTCATACACACTACAGTTTGTATCGTCACATAAATTATTCACAAAGAAGATAAAATATTGTGAATAGTTTAGTTCAATAAAGGTTTGAAACAGTGTATTTTAAACTTGACGACCGGAACAATGTCTTAAATGAGGGTATGTAAACAGGGGTATTCAAACAAAGGTTTCGAACGTTGTCATTGAACGTCACAGTGTGTATCGGAAACATTAGTATCCCGGGTTTATCCACCACCATTAATACTAGCCTCCATGTATTGCCTATCTTCTTCTGAAAAATGGCGTTAAACCATTCAGCAACAAGAACTACAACAAAGATGTACACATCCCTAATCGGGTTCTCCAGTCAATGCGATAAATTATGTTTTATATGTGTTCCATAGTCCTTCAAGGCTTTGTTTGATGAACACGTTCTTTATTCTGAATTCTATTAAGCAAAAAAGAAACTCAAATGACCGAAACATTACATACATACATACATACATACATACATACGTACGTACGTACGTACGTACGTGCGTGCGTGCGTGCGTGCGTGCGTGCGTGCATGCATGCATGCATGCATGTATGCATGCATATATACCCATCCTTTCATCCCAGGAGAAACCATAGATGTTTTCTCAGTCACAGTGACCATTCTCCAGACCACGTGATATCATGTGCATAGTTTTCTTCCTCCTCCAAATGTTACCCATTCAGAAAATGAGCTCTTGACATTTGGTCTTCATTTTTTATTAACGTGTAAAACCCAAATTTGTTTCTTCAGTCTCAGTGGCCTTAACCATTATCTTTAGATTCCCAATATTTATAGGATTTTACCTTACCTAAAGTAATCCACAAAAGTTCATAACCATAGATGTCAAAGATAACGAGTTACTGTATAGTAACCATTTTTTAACTTTTATTTGATTCATGGATGATCAGGTAAATAATCTCTAAAGAGCTATTTTGGTAAGACATGCATGGAACTGTTTTGCTTTTTCAATGCAAGTATTGAACAATATTTGAAGAAACAGTAAACTTACTTAAAGTGTTTCAAAAAGATAAAGTTGGTCACGATGCATTTGATACCATTATAAATCCCCAAAGAAAACAATTGGTCACTTTAACCAAGTTTGTTACTTTAATACGTTTTGCTTACAGCTTATCCACCATTTATACCCATTTGGAAAAGTTGCAGCTATAAGAATATTGTCTAGATTTAAAGTTAGCATGATATTTTGGCTTGATTGTGCTTCTCCCCAAGGAAAATAGGTCACAAAATTTAGCATCTCACTAATCACTTTATCAAGCAATTGTTTCTAGTGAAGGTTTTTTCATTTGTTATATTTTCTGAAGGAATTCTTTCCTCAAATACTGCTAAAGTGATTAGAATTGGCCTTCATTAATGGACATAATTTCTCTGAATAAGTATCTAATAAATTAAATAATTTTGTATCTAGTAAATTTCAAGTATTTGTTATGAACAAAATCTGTCAAATTTGTAGCATTTTCTAAACAAAATCATATGCTGCAGGTAGCATCTGGAATGCATTTGAACATTCGTAAATGTTACGTTTAGCAGATAAACGTAAAACATAATAAAATGCAATGCTTAATGTATCAAAAATATAATTATGAGAGACAATTATCTAACATTTTCATCTATGTCTAAAATAAGTACATGTATACTAATTGAGAATTTTGTATTAATTGCATTAATTGCTATAAATAAGTAACATTAAGCCACGGTGTCAGAGTCAACAGCCTGATCCCATTATCCCTTCTTAAAGAGAATGAAGAAGTGATTTCCATAGCAACATAATTGAGTCACATAATCTGTTACAATTCTGGTCAGTGGCAGCAAGATTTTCATATTATGTTTTCGGAGATAAAGATAATTTTATAATTTACTTTTTATATAAATACTTAAAACAATGTTTACGTTTTTGTGTCATTAGATAATAATAGTATTAATATTCATTTGCCCACGTATGTTGTGTCCGATAGTGATATTGAACAACTGTTAACTGTTTGTTACACCCTTACACTCAAAAATGTATTTTATTCCTTCATAATTTTAGGGACAAGCTGGAAATGTGAATGTTTGTAAGTTTGTTTGTTTGATTAGGATTTTTAACGTAGCTTTAACGATGTTTTAATCATGTCGCTACGATGTCTGTAGTGAAGCAGTTTATAGTGAGGTTAAGCACTGAGTCATCAAGCCGCAGAAATGTAGCATCCAGTCGCATTATCCTGACACCAGGCCGACCAGTCCTAACACTAACCTCTTAAAGCTGAGCGCTGAGCTAGGCAGTTGTTAGTATCATTTCGGTAAGTCTTTGGTATGTCTCGGCCGGGAATCAAACCCACGACCGCCCGCTTCCGCGGCGGACGCTCTAACCACTAGGCCACCGGAGCGGTTCTTGCGGTAAATAGGTACTAATTTTACACTGAAGACTTATGAACACTTGGAAGTTCATCTATTTGTATAATAATTTTTTTAAAAAAAGGTATGAATCTAAAAACGAAAGAGAAAAGAAATATCATCCTGTTGGTCTATAAAGTATGCGGTAGCTTGCGTGCCCGTGTGTGTGTGGAGGGGAAGGGGAGGTTAGAGGTGCGTGTATGGGAGTGGTTGAGATAAACATTCCATTAACCGTTTGAATTGAGCGAGTAAAATCAAAGCTGTAGAAGTAATTTACTCGACGTCCATGCCCGGTCTGAAAATCGGGTCATCGTGTGTTAAAGGATTCAATGAAGTAAATTTGCCAGTATATAAAATCAACAATTCAACTGTTTAAAAAGTTTGGATAGGTTAACTGAGCATACGTGCAACGTTGTGACAGTGATTCAATTTATGCAAAATTTTCCACTCAGGGGCCAGATGCTAATTTGTAAGCACAAATTTAATGCCACAATCAATAATCTAGTATAAAAAAATCATAAAAAAAATAATATACAAAGGTCCATTTTTTAATACACATATTAAAAGAAAGCATGTGAATATTATCCATTTGACCAGATAAATCAACCGCAGTTATAGCAGGAGTGTTTGCACCTCAGCCTCAAATTTATACCTGCAAAGTAACGTCCAAAGGTTATTTTGGACACCATGTGTTGCTCACGGTGCAAACACACGCTCATTTCCTAGATGATAAGTCTGAAAAACAGTATGTGCTCCATAGGCAGATTCAATTAAAAAAGTTGTCATCCAAGCTGTTTTTGATATATTCTAAGTGTGTCAAACACACGTGTTTACTATCTATCCGACTATTCTGTTAGTTTAGAAAGTACATACGAAGCAAATTGTGGAGGGTGTAAATACCTTACACCAATTTCAAGAACAACAGAAGCATAAAGGACGTAGTTCACAAATATATCCATATCTTTAATTAATAAACAGTAAGAGCTGCCGAATCGGCTCATTGTGACATTGATTTAATTCATTGCAAAGCTTATTGTAACTCAACAATATTTTATTTGAAAGCAGTCACAGAGAACGTCCAGATTGTAACGACAACAATATTGCGGCCAGCATGTGGTATTTAGACAACTATTTTAGGTGATCTGTATTAAAGACGAGGCGTCGACTAGACTTAATATAATACTAAGTTATAGAAGGTCATGCACTTCCTTAAGCGCTTATTGTATTAAAATGAGACTAGATCTGTGATAGAATAATATAGTATCAGCTATGTGAATGTATAAAGGAAAACTAAACGAAAGGGTTGATTTCGTTTTTAGTAACAAATCTGTTCTTCTGGCTATCTTAGTCAAATAAATCCAACTGGGAACAAAAATAGGTGAACATTTTCTTTTCACACGGTTATCACGGGACTTGTATACAGGTTTCAAAACTGGATTATCATTGATTTATTTAAAAGATTATTCGAGTTATTCCATTATTTCTTTACTGAGGGAAAATATAGAAGTGCCGGTACAGTGTAAGAATTATGTCATACGTAACACAAATTTAATACCGAAGGAAACCTATATACAGATAATACAGCACACCTATAATACATTGCACATGTATATAGTGTAGTGATCTCCACCGTGTCATCATTCTGATATAGGTACGTACAGATTTAGGACAGATTTTGGTACAAAGATTAATATATATAAACCTTTCAAACCACTTTTTATTCTTATTCTTTCTTTTACTTTTCTCATTGTTACCCGAAATACTTATTAAACTGCTGAGATTGTGTTTTAAATGATAAATAAGGTCTGGTATACTAGACGGAATAAGCTAATTGTTATAACGATATCTCTCTCCTTCCAAAAGAAGAAAAAAAAGCAAAATAAACGCAAATTACACCCTGTTGCAGAGAAGTGCAAACTATATCGCTGCTTTGTTTTTCCGCGCTCTTGTACTAAATATGACAGGAACAATGAGGCCCAATTGACAAATTTTTATTGCAATCTTTTTGCATACAAATATCAAGAATTATTTCAAAGTCTTGACGAATATACATATTCTACTGTTTGATTAAAAAAGTTAAAGAAATGTTCTTTAACTAAGAAAGAACATGAGCTTCCAAAGTTTATTTTATATTACTATCCGCGTGCTTTAATGAACGCACAGAAGAAAAAAAAAAGGTGATATTAGACGTCGATCAATAATACTGCATTAAAATCTTGTATGCAGTATTAATATTTGACATAGTCATACTTGTTCCTTGGATTGAAACATTCCTAGCCGGTGGTCAAACTGAGAGTATACAAAGCAGATTACCCCATGGATGTTAGTACCTGGACAATGAACATTTCAATGTGACAGTACAGTCGGCATCAACTAGATCATGTTACAAGCTTAATTATATAGCTTTTATTATAACGAGATATAAGATATGCTATATCAAGTAACATATATTAAAGACGTATCAATTAAGACTAGACTGGCGTCGCCATTTATAAAATATACTTGGCGATAATATTGTTCACTTCTGAACACCTGTATTTAATAGTTTATACCCAAGTCAATGTTTTAGCCGTGTCGAAGATTATCGAATTCAAGATCCCATATATATTTATACCCTGGGTGCTCTATTATTCTGAGTAATTATTTAATTATGTAAACACACACATACACACACACAAAACTGCTCTTTTAAATTTAAATCGTTTGTTGGCATGCACGATCCCTTAATTTGTGAGGATTGCGCATTGATTAATGTTTCTACTTATTCGATTATTATTAATGCTGCCCAAACAAGCCACGGATAAAACAGGAGCCAACAGGACTGACACCCGTCCTGCCTCAGGTAGAGAAATGAGCCCAAGGGATGTTGCATTCTCTACTCCCGAAAAGTATTGTCCTCCCTTCGTCCATCCATCCTCTGTTTAGCTTTTCACCTGCTACAAGTGTTAATTTACCTATATGCAATGTTTTCTTGTTTTTTTTCTTGGCGCTCACTACCCTAACACCGAAACATGTATTGGTTACATTACCGAATAAAATATCTTAATTGAGAACTTTCCTAAAAGATAGTTTGTTACGTTTCTTGTACATTGCACGAAGCGTACTTGTTATTTCCGGGAAGATACCAATGAGGTTGGCTTATGGTGACCGTACTTATTGTTTTCCGGAAAGATAATGATGAAATTGGCTTATGGTGACCGTACTTGTTGCTTTTCGGAAAGATATCAATGAGGTTGGCTTATTAAGACATTACGATTGCTTTCCTGAAAGATAAATATTGAGGTTCGCTTAAGGTGTCCGTACGATTGTTTTCAAGAAAGATACCGATGAGGTTGGGTTATTAAGACGCCACGATTGTTCCCGGACATACAAATGTGGTTGACTTACGGTGACCGTACTTATTGTTTTTCGGAAAGATACCAATGACGTTGGCTTATGATGACCGTACGTATTGTTTTCCGGAATGATACCGATGCGGTTGGCTTATGGTGACAGTACTTATTGGTTTTCGGAAAGTCACTGATGAGGTTTGCTTATAGTGACCGTACTTATTGTTTCCCGGAATGATACCGATAAGGTTTGCCTATTGGTGACCGTACTTATTGTTATGATCTTGATTGGTTTTCGCGTCGCCGTTAGGTCATGTCACCAACAGCATGTCAGTCTGGTTTGTTTCTCAGGGACACTCAGTTTTCGCCTTAAAGAGGGCCTTCTCGAGTCAGAATGACAGCTGTATTGTGTTGTGTTTGCTATATTTGTCTGAGTTACTTTTGGGCGGGTTTGAAGTGCTGCGTTTTTCAGGTGTCTTCTATACCGTGTGCGCTATATATGTACATGTCCTTTATCGGGGTCTTATGTGTGGTACGAGTGTTTTACTTTACGTGTGTGTGCTTAGGATGTATGTGTCTTTTTCTGTGTTCTATGCTATGTGTGTTATACTGTTTTTGTGGATGTGCTATATATGTGTATGTCCTTTTTCTGGGTCTTCTGTGCCACAAGTCTTATTCTGTGTGTGTCAAAAATGCGCATGTCCTTTTTCTTGGTCATATACTATGAGTGCTGTATTACGTGCGTGTGCGTGTGCTAAACATGTACATGTCCTTCTTTCAGTCTTCTTCTATGAGTGCTATACTGTGTGTGTGTGTGTGCTGGATTTTATGCTTTTATGTGTGTGTGCTATATTTTGTGCTATAGATGTATATTTCCTTTGCGCTTGATATAATGATATTTATGCTATTCTGTGTGTGTTATAGATAGATGTACATGTCCTCTTTGCTGGCCTTCTACGAAGTGCTATACTATTTGTGCTATTGATGCATATGCGTTTTGTCTGGGTTTTATGTATTATGTGCTATAATGGGTGTACCATAGATATACATATCCTTCTTTCGGATATTCTGCTCTGAGAGCTATACTGTAAGTAGTGTGCTATAGTTGTGCATGTCTTTTGAGTTGGATATTATGCTATGTATGATATATTGTGTGTGCCATAGATGTACATGTCCTTTTTTGACCTTCTACTATAAATGCTATATTGTGTGTGCCATAGATATTCATGTCTTTCTTCCGGGCCTTCTACTATGTGTCCTATATTGGACCATCATTGCCACACTTAGAATATTAAGTTGTTCTTGCTGGGTAGGTTTTGACTACATTAAAAGATATTATTATCTATATGATGCAACTGAAATTGAATCCATGATATAACACTCTCCGTGTTTAGAGTGGATACATTTCATTTTCAACTAGACCTAAATGCCTTCTAACCTAAATTGCTTGCATTATCCAGTCCATTGGGATGTACCACAAAAACAACAACAACAATACTACTACTACTACTACTACTACTACTACTACTACTACTACTACTACTAATAATAATAATAATAATAATAATAATAAATTATCCATGTTTGTAGGTATTTATGCATGTAGAGTGGTCAACTAATATTAAAACGGGCAAGTGTGCGAATAATATAGAAGTGGCATGCACATTTGATAATGATAAAAGGGTAGTAGCAAGAGCAGAGGTAGCAGCGGTAGCAGTAGTATTAGTAGTATTAGTAGTAGTAGTAGTAGCAGCAGTCTTTGCAATAGTAATAGTTACAAAAGTTGTAACAGCAGCGGTAGTAGTAGTAGTCCTTGCAGTAGTAGTAGTAACAGCAGCGGTAGTTATAGTAGTATCAGTAGCCCTTGCAAGAGTAGTAATAACGTTAGTAGTAACATCAGAGGTGGTAGTTGTAGTAGTATTAGTAACATCAGTGATAGTACTAGTAACAGTAGAGGTATTAGTAGTAGTAGTTGCAGTCATTGCAATAGTAGCAGTAACAGCAGTAGTAACTGCAGCGGTAGTATACTGTGAATAGCAACGTAGTAGCACCATTAGTAGTAGAGATGGTAGTATTAGCAGTAGTATTAGTAGTAGCAGTAGCAGTAGTAGTAGTAAGAGTCCTTGAAGTAGTATTAGTAACAGTAATAGTAACAGCAGCAGTAGTAGTAGCAGTATATTGTGAATAGCAATCATAGTAGCGCCAGTAGTAGTAGATGTGGTAGTATTAGCACCAGTAGAAGTAGTAGTTCTGGTAGTTGCAGTACTACTAGTAATAATAGTATCATCAGTAGTAGTAACATCAGTAGCAGATGCGGTAGTTGCTGAAGTATTAGCAGTAGTACATTTTGCAGTAGTAGTAGCAGTATTAATAGTTATGGTAGTAGTAGTAGCAATAGTATCAGCTGTAGCATATGTGGTAGTTGCAGAAGTATTAGCAGTAGTACATTTTGCAGTAGTAGTAGTAGTTAAAAAAATCCAAAAAAATAATAAATTGTGACCAAATTTTACCCTTCATAAGGGCATAATGGAGACCTATCAAAAGACTCACCCACTACCATCCATGTAAATAAAAAACAAGAATACCAAGAGCTGCACACTATATGTATGTCCCATGTTTAATTGACCTCCGCGTGGAAACTGATAGGGCATGAATAACTTAGGTGATTACTATGTCTGTCCCATGTATAATTGACCGCATCATGGAACCTGGCAGGACATGGCTAAGTTGTGAGATTACTATGTCTGTCCCATGTATAATTGACCTCAGCATGAAGACCAATAGGGTATGAATAACTTAGAGATTACTATGTCCGTTCCATGTTTAATTGGCCTCAGCATGGAAAATAATAAGACATGGCAAACTTGGGAAGTAATATATGTCTGCTCCATGTTTAATTGACTCAAGCGTGGAAACTGACAGAGCATGGCTAACTTGGGAGATTACTGACCAATGACTATCAATGACCTAAACATTTTGTCAAGGTGTGTAGTTATGACCTAATATTTCTGCGAAGCAATCGCTTTGTTCTTATTTGTCCGATCATAAGGATGCTCCTTGATCCCCAGGCCACATAATATATGCTGTATTACCCTAGAGTCCACAAAGTGTGGTCCAGGGATGTGATCTAGAATCCACAAAGTGTGGTCAAGGGATATGATCGAGGATATACAAAGTGAGGTCAAGGGATGTGATCTGGAATACACAAAATCTGGTCAAAGGATGTCATCTAGAATACAAAGTCTGGTCATGGGATGTGATCTAGAATACACAACGTCTTGTCAAGGGATGTGATCTAGAATACACAAAGTCTGGTCAAAAGATGTGATCTAGAATTCAAAGTGTGGTCAAGGGATGTGATCTAGAATATACAACGTCTGGTCAAGGGATGTGATCTAGAATACACAGTAAGGTCAAGGAATATGATCTAGAATACACAAAGTCTGCTCAAAGGATGTCATCTAGAATACAAAGTCTGGTCAAAGAATGTCATCTAGAATACAAAGTCTGCTCGATCGATGTCATCTAAAGTACACAACGTCTGGTCAAGTAATGTGATCACAAAGTCTGGTCAAGGGATGTGATCAAGAATACACAGCATGGTCAAGGGATGTGATCTGGAATACACAAAGTCTGGTCAAAGGATGTCATCTAGAATACACAGTCTGGTCAAGGGATGTGATCTAGAATACAAAGTCTGGTCAAAGGATGTCATCTAGAATACACAAAGTCACGTAAAGGGATATGATTTAGAATACACAAGATCTGGTCAAGGGATATGATCTAGAATACAAAGTCTGGTGAAAGGGATGTCATCTAGAATTCAAAGTCTGGTCAAGGAATATGATCTAGACTACAAAGTCTAGTCAAGGGATGTGGTCTAGAATACAAAGTCTGGACAAGGGATGCAATCTAGACTACACAACGTCTGGTCAAGAAAAGTGATCTAGAATACACAAAGTCGGGTTAAGAGATGTGATCTAGAAAAAATAAAGTGAGATCAAGGGATGTGATCAGGAAACCACAACGTCTGGTCATTGGATGTGACTAGAATATACAAAGTCCGGTCAAAGGATGTGATCTAGAACACACAAAGTCTGGCTAAGTGATATGATCTAGAATACGCAAAATCTGATCAAGGAATGTGATCAAGAATACACAAAGTGTGGTCAAGGGATGTGCTCTAGAATACATAACGTCTGATCAAAGAATGTGATCTAAAATACACAAAGTCTCTTCAAATGATATCATCTAGAATACACAGTATGGTCAAGGGATGTGATCTAGAATACAACGTCTGGTCAAAGGATGTCATCTAGAATACACAAAGTCTGGTGAAGGGATATGATTTAGAATACACAAGATCTGGTCAAGGGATGTGATCTAGACTACAAAGTCTAGTCAAGGGATATGATCTAGAATCCACAAAGTGTGGTCGGGGGATGTGATCTAGAATACACAATGTCTTGTCAAGGAATGTTATCTAGAGTACACAAAGTCTGGTGAAAGGATGTCATCTAGAATTCAAAGTCTGGTCAAGGAATATGATCTAGAATCCACAAAGTGTGGTCGGGGGATGTGATCTAGAATACACAATGTCTTGTCAAGGAATGTTATCTAGAGTACAAAAAATCTGGTCAAAGGATGTCATCTATAATACAAAGTCTGGTCATGGGATGTGATCTAGAATACACAACGTCTTGTCAAGGGATGTGATCTAGAATACACAAAGTCTGGTCAAAAGATGTGATCTAGAATTCAAAGTGTGGTCAAGGGATGTGATCTAGAATATACAACGTCTGGTCAAGGGATGTGATCTAGAATACACAGTAAGGTCAAGGAATATGATCTAGAATACACAAAGTCTGCTCAAAGGATGTCATCTAGAATACAAAGTCTGGTCAAAGAATGTCATCTAGAATACAAAGTCTGCTCGATCGATGTCATCTAAAGTACACAACGTCTGGTCAAGTAATGTGATCACAAAGTCTGGTCAAGGGATGTGATCAAGAATACACAGCATGGTCAAGGGATGTGATCTAGAATACAAAGTCTGGTCAAAGGATGTCATCTAGAATACACAAAGTCACGTAAAGGGATATGATTTAGAATACACAAGATCTGGTCAAGGGATATGATCTAGAATACAAAGTCTGGTGAAAGGGATGTCATCTAGAATTCAAAGTCTGGTCAAGGAATATGATCTAGACTACAAAGTCTAGTCAAGGGATGTGGTCTAGAATACAAAGTCTGGACAAGGGATGCAATCTAGACTACACAACGTCTGGTCAAGAAAAGTGATCTAGAATACACAAAGTCGGGTTAAGAGATGTGATCTAGAAAAAATAAAGTGAGATCAAGGGATGTGATCAGGAAACCACAACGTCTGGTCATTGGATGTGACTAGAATATACAAAGTCCGGTCAAAGGATGTGATCTAGAACACACAAAGTCTGGCTAAGTGATATGATCTAGAATACGCAAAATCTGATCAAGGAATGTGATCAAGAATACACAAAGTGTGGTCAAGGGATGTGCTCTAGAATACATAACGTCTGATCAAAGAATGTGATCTAAAATACACAAAGTCTCTTCAAATGATATCATCTAGAATACACAGTATGGTCAAGGGATGTGATCTAGAATACAACGTCTGGTCAAAGGATGTCATCTAGAATACACAAAGTCTGGTGAAGGGATATGATTTAGAATACACAAGATCTGGTCAAGGGATGTGATCTAGACTACAAAGTCTAGTCAAGGGATATGATCTAGAATCCACAAAGTGTGGTCGGGGGATGTGATCTAGAATACACAATGTCTTGTCAAGGAATGTTATCTAGAGTACACAAAGTCTGGTGAAAGGATGTCATCTAGAATTCAAAGTCTGGTCAAGGAATATGATCTACACTACAAAGTCTAGTCAAGGGATGTGGTCTAGAATACAAAAGTCTGGTCAAGGGATGCAATCTAGACTACAAAACATCTGTTCAAGAAAATGATCTAGAATACACAAAGTCTGGTCAAGAGATGTGATCTAGAATAAATAATGTGTGGTCAAGGGATGTGATCTAGAAACCACAACGTCTGGTCATTGGATGTGATCTAGAATATACAAAGTCCGGTCAAGGGATGTGATCTAGAATACACAAAGTCTGGTTAAGTTATATGATCTAGAATACGCAAAATCTGGTCAAGGGATGTGATCAAGAATACACAAAGTCTGGTCAAGGAATGTGATCTAAAATACACAAAGTGTGGTCAAAGGATGTGATCTAAAATACACAAAGTGTGGTCAAAGGATGTGATCGAGAATACACAAAGTCTGGTTAAGGGATGCGATCTAGAATACACAAGGTGTGGTCGAGGGATGTAATATAGAATCCACAGTCTGGTCAGGAGATGTGATCTAGAATACACATTGTCTATTCAAGGGTGTAATTTAGAATACACAAAGTCTAGTCAAGGGATGAGATATAGATTACAAAATGTCTGGTCAAGGGAAGTGATCTAGAATACACATTGTCTAGTCAAGGGATGTGATCTAGAATACATAAAGACTGGTCATGGGATGTGATCTAGAATGCATAAGGTCTGGTCAAGGGATGTGATCTAGAATACACAAAGACTGATCATCAGATGTGATCTAGAAGTCTGGTCAAGTGATTTATCTAGAATACATAAGTCTGGTCAAGAGATGTGATCTAGAATACATAAAGTATGTTTATAGTGACGTCTAGCACTGATGCATCGTGCGGGCAGACATGTACCGTGATATCCCAACCTCACATTATCCTGACACAAAACCAACCAGTCGAAACAATAACCTCTTAATGTTTTTATGTACGGTAAAAGATAACATACAAGTATTCCAAAACATGTAGAGATTTTTTTAAACAATGCATTAGCACTGTATTGTGTAATATTTATTTGGGAGGTATCAAATCATACATACACTAGATCAAAATAATCATCAGGAACTACAAATCAATTAACATCTCTTTTAATCTCCTTGCTAAAATCTAATATATATATATATATATATATATATATATATATATATATATATATATATATATATATATATATATATATATATATATATATTCCTTCACATAATCCATTTAAAATCATCAAATTATTGTTTGAGAACTTGCACACTATACATGGCTGATGCTAACTTTGTAAGAAGTGGATTAAACAAAGAGAATTTCACGAACAAAAGAGCTTCTGAAAGGAGGAATTGGTTTTTGCAATATTCATGAATGTTTCAGAAAATGAACAATATGTGTACTTGTATGCAAATCTGAGCATTGTGTAGAGCCCTGACAAATATATGTATACTTAATTACATTTTTGGACCAAGAGTAATTTTTGCATGATCATGCAGACAATGTTCATCAAAATATAGACACATGACAGATATTAAACCTTGTCTCAGTTCACATAGAGATGGGACGCAATACCACAAGCACACAGACAACAAACCATGCCACAAGCACCCACTTACATTGAACCATGCCACAAACACACACAGACATTGAACCATGTCACAGGCATACACAGACATGAACGGATTACCACAAGCACACACATACATCAAAACCAAACCACAAACATACACTGACATTAAATGATGCCACAATCTAAAATAGACATCGAACCAAGCCACAAGCACACACAGACATCGAACCAAGCCACAAGCACACACTGACACTGAACAATGCCATAAGCACACACAGATAACCGAACCAAGCCTCAAGCGCTCACTGACAGCGAACCATGCCACAAACACACACTGATATTGAACCAAGGCACAAGCACACAGACATTGAACCATGTTATAAGCACACACAGGCATTGCATCATGCCACAAGCACAGACATTAAACCATGTAATAAGCACAATATATATATATATATATATATATATATATATATATATATATTAAACCATGTCATAAGTACACACAGACACTGAATAAAGCCAAACGCACAAACACATTGAACTATGTCATAAGCACACATATATTGAACCATGCCATAAGCACACGCAGACATTGAACCAAGCCACAAGCACATATATATTGGACCAAGCCATAAGCACACAGATACATTGAACCATTCCACAAGCACATACATTAAGCCATGACATAAGCACATATATACTGAACCATGCCTATACCACATATATATTGAACCATGCAACAAGCACATATAAATTGAACCATACCATTAACACACACACACACACACACAAACACACACACACACAGACACTGAACCAAGTCATACGCAGAAGCAGTCATTGAACAAAGCCACAAGCACACACATTAAAACATGCCATAACTCACACATGTCACAATCACCCATATAACCATGTCATAAACACACAAAGACATTGAACGCATACAGATATTGAACCAAGCCACACACATAGACATTCAACCATGCCACAATCATACAGATAATGAACCATGCCGTAAGCATACACATTGAACCATGCCACAATCACAGATTGAAACATTTCACAAACACACACAATATTGAACCATGCCACAATCACACATTGAAACATTTCACAAACACACACAATATTGAACCATGCCACAATTACACATTGAACCATGCCATAAACACAGACATGGAACTACAGATACGTTCAGTAACCAAGTAATCTCCCTCTAGTATTATTTACTTATAACATCAATGAAGTGATTGAGTCACTGGATAAGAAGTTAATTCCTAATTAATCCGTCTTTGCTAAGTGTCTAGTATGGCTAGTATGTAGTTATGTTAAACAAGATGCAGTGCTGAGTGATTTATAATCCCTCGCACAGACACTATGCACAATTACTATGGGGTTCAAATACTGGGGAAATACATATGTATGCAGCGACGCAATAAAGAAATTGTCTCAATATATACAAACTGGAGAAGCTTTCCAACACATACTTTACACATCTATTGTACCTTACATTTTTATTCTTTATTTGTATGTATATGAAAAGTGAATTTTAAGAAAATCTTAAAAATAAATTAAAATATATAAAATGGTCAGACTTAACACAAACACAATATGTAATCAATCAATACTGAATATGCATATAATACACACATGAATTAGACTGCTCCTTGGCCAAGATCACTAAAATTTACTGAACATAATGGAGAAACAAGCCACAAGACATTGTCTCTGAGGAGGAATGTATATGTCATTTTAAATAAAACATACTTGAAACGAAAATAAAGGGACCAGCTACAATATCCATATGAGTACGACCCACCATAAAAGAATAAAATGCAAGTAGAAAAGAGCACCACCACCCAACAAAACAAAAATACTTTTTCTTTCAAATCATTTTCGATTTGTTTCGGAGAAAAACACACATACACTATGGGGATATGAAATACATAAATGCCTTTCATATCTTTTAATGGTTGGGGTGGGGTGGAGACTTAAAAGGTGGATACCATATTATAGCTATAGGATGAAAAGAGCCCACAAATAAAACAATATACTGTCCACCATTTCAAGAAAAAAACTTTAATGAACATATAGTTGTTGCGGAAAGTGATCAGTGAATTATACATGTAAATCATTTTGACTAAATATCCAATTTAAAAAAATGGAAAACAAAGATAATGGAAATAAAATACCGGTAAACAACTGAAATTAGTTTTGTTTGCCTTTAGATTATTTCATTGAAAAATAATTAAAAGAAGTTTTCAAACATAAGATGGATGTATATCAGTATGAACTGCACAATAGAAAATGTAAAAGATAATTATTACTTTGAGGTATTGGGGTCACAGTCTATTCTTTTTAGAAATCAAGTATATTCTAGAGCAAGCTATTTTTGAATTTGAGGAAAAACTGGCCATCATCCCGGTTCTGTTATTGTATCCTCGTTTTTTATATCTACAAGGATGTTGTTTACTTCAAAATTAATCATTCTATATCTGAGTATCAGTCTTAGAGGAATCGAAATATGTTCTGAGGAGAGAATTCCATTTATTCATTTAAATTATCCATTGGAATTACAAACTGATCTTTGACATCAGGACCTGTGCAACACATACTTAATGACATACTTTAAACTAGTATTTACGTTTTGAAATTTATACATTATTAAAAGTCATTTTAACGCGAATATTACGCAAAATTCACGAGAATATTGGAGAAAGAAATAGTTCGCATTAATTTCATTTTGACTTCTATGTTATGATATGAAATTATTACATACTACTCAGTGACAGATATAAATAAAAAATAAAACAGGGAAATGCTTCTTCTTAATTGCAGGATATTACATGCTAGAATAAGGTTAATGATAAGGCTTTACGGTAATTGCACCGTGCCCAATCAGGACCAAGTCTCTTCAACAATCATTACAATAAATGACTATGAAGATTATCGCACATTACTACATACATACTTTTTGGGAAATATCGTGAATCCGTCGCCAACCCCTTTTAATGCGATCAGCAAAATCCGAGTTAATTGATACAGTAATCATTATTTAAATTGCTTCAGAATGAATACACTGATCTTGATTACGGAATGAAATAAGTCTAGTTTTAATGCCACGTCAGTGGGGGTGGCTTAACTATTTTTGAAACAATAAATAATTTTCTGATGCGATGAAAAGAGTTCAAATTAACCTAATACATGTTGCCAGAAGTATATATCAGCTAGCTATAGATGCGTATATATGTACAGGAAACATGGTGATTTCGAATGACATAAACCTTTGACATCATAAAGATACATTTTCTCGATTGAAGCCGATTGTAGAGACAATGTGCGATCACTAGAGATGATATTATTAGACGCTGCAACTTCTTATACAATCGTACCGTATTTCATCAGATCGATCACTGCTTCTAGCCTTCCTATGTCGCTTCTATTCGCTGTTTATAGCTCATTGAACATGCGCAGGGCAAGTCGAGTCTACTACATCCGTAAGGTGATATGACTTACCCAAGTCCGATTAAACAGTGAATTATGAATGAAAATGTGAATACAGTATTTTTTATACCTTTTATTAGTTGCGCCAAATACATCTGTTTTGTTGTAAATAATTATCCCGATTACATACGTTTATTGTCTTATGATGATTTAGGGTTTGCACAAATATTTTCTAAATTGTCCAATATTCTACACTTATTCAAAAAAAATAAAAAAAACAAACTTCAAATTCCGAAGCATAGTTAAATTCTGAGTATAAAACATATAAAACCTGGAATTTTTCGATTTTGATTCGAACAAGCCGATTTACAAGCGACGATACGCCTACGTTTCTTCACAAGAGGATGTAATCCACCCGGCTTTACCTAGTGCTAGACATCACTATAAACTGCTTCACGGCAGACATCGTAGCGATATAACTGAACATTTGTTAAAGCTATGTTAAAACTCCTAATCAAACAAACAAACAAATATCGGCAACAGCATCTCATGATCGAAAAATTAATAGTAGTAATAGTAATAGTTACATATGTCAGAGGTAGGGTATCAGTACGCTAGTAGCACCAAAACTTACTCCCCTGATCCATCTATGTAACTAACTTGCCAGATACATAGACCAGTGCACTTAGCTACTATTTCACATGGGTACTTGCATGCCACCACTACACATTTCCGTTATTATTTGACTTTGGTTTTCAGATTTGTTTTATCTTTCAGCCATGCTGTTTGCTCATGTAAACATGCAGAACGAAATATGTATTAATGTAATAACTAGAGCCATTTGAATATCCATTCTATTATTTGTCTGTACCGCCAATAGCTTTCTAGATAAGGTCAACACTTAATAATACCTTGTTGTCATGCATGATCGGTTGGTTGTGTGTATGAAAACAAAACTGTTTGGAGACAAGTACAATCATAACAGAATACAGTCCAGTTAACGTGGGAAACGTGCATTTTAAGGGATTTATATATATTCTGTAAGTATCAGTGTACGATTTACTTTGATGTAACATGAATTCATTGAGTCAATGTATGAAAATGAAATAACGCTGTATTGAATGTGCAGAGTCCTACATTAACGCAAATCAACTGTCACAAAACACTGGGAGTTGTAAAGTCGACGATACATTGGTAACTCAATTCATAGAGTTCTTAATTTTTCAAAATATACGTTATTGATCATGCAGAGAGTTGTACAGTCTCAGTGTGTCAGATATTTATATGTTAAATCACAGTTAACTTACACCTAGGACATTTAATGCGCATAAAGTTATTTACTTTTTGCGAGTGCGATTATAAGGTAAAAATATCACGTGCACGTCATTTCCGGTGATTGTGAGATTAATAGGTTTAGATGAAGATTCTTTAGCACAAATCATGACTGGTATTTACAGGGATTGCTAACCTCTATTATTAGTGTACTCACCACTAACACCCCTACTAGTCCGAGGTTCCTCTGACCCTAGTCAACCCATTTTTTATATTTTGACATTCATCTTTGGGTATAGGATCAGAGCGCATTCCCTATCGAAAAATTGGTATTCGCCGACACCATTTGTTGTTGGCATAGGGTAGCCGCTTACTTGCCGACCCAGCAATCTTTAACGATCTTTCATCGAGATATACCTGCATGAAATCGATAGGAATATGACTTATTTTCTCAAACATTGTGAGCATAGCATTCGTTATGTCTTTAACTCGCTGACAGACGAGACGAAAGTACATCGTTGCTGAAATTTGACCTGGATCTGGCCTTTCACATTCTTAGTCACGTGACTACACAAGTCTCGCACGTACATGTCAATGACATCAGAGGTCATACAATCACGTGATATCGACAATAAACAAATTTCCAAAGTTGTACATATAATGTGGACACATTATATAGTATCCACAAAATTAAATATAGTGCCCACTTAATTCTCAACTTATTAATTCTGTGAACAACGACCAGAAACATGCCAGTATCTCAGATGGGTGGAGAAAACTATTTTCAAGAAGTACCGATCATGTGTCAGCGATTTTATTTGGATCACGTGACTACCACCTTGCCATGCTGTCTGTGTAATGTATCTGGTTTTCTTCGAATTGCTGAAACATTTACATTTATTGTACAGCTTTCGGTCGTTGTTTTCGCAATAAATTGTTTGGGAAATTTATGTTTCCTCATTTTTCTAAAACAAAAAAAAAATGACCTGATTTTTATTTTTGTTTCATTTGTTTTCCTAAAGCAACACTAGAAATGGAGTTTGTTGATATCATGTGACTAGGTGACCTCTGATGTCATTTGCATGTAGGTTGCGAGAGTTATGTAGTCAAGTGATCCAATGATTCTCAATGACGTACTTTCTTCTAGTGGATTAAAGACATAACAAATGCTATGCTCACGATTTTTGAAAACATAAATCATATTCCAATCGATTTCATGCAGGAATATCTCGATGAAAGATCGTTCAGGATTGTTGTTCCGGCAAGTAAGCGGTTATCCCATGCCGACACTAACATGGTGTCTGCGAATTCAACTTTTCGATAGGAAATGCGCTCTGACACTACACCCCAACATGAATGTCCAAATATCAAAATGAGGTGGCAAGGGTCAGTGGAAATTGGGACTACCCATCTGCATTTTTTTACACACACATAGCTCCTCAACTACATTATTTACACAAACCACTAACTCTCCATCTACACTATTTACACACACCACTTAATCCCCTCTACAGTATGTACACACACAACTGACTGCCATCGAGAGTTCTTAAACACAAGAATAATTAATCATATCCATCGTATTTAGCAGCAGAGAGGGCGAATCCGACAACTTTATAGAAGCGTCTATTTGGCAAACCAAGGCTTCCTCCAAAATCAAAAAAAGTTTCCTTTGGTGACGCAAAATCGTTGTAGAGCCCCCTTTGCTGCTATGTGGTTAAAATCTTTTTTACGATTTCAACCGAATAAAAGTCCGACACGATATCTTGATCTCAGGGCGTGCAAATTCATCGTTCCAAATCCATGTGGGATTGATTAAGCGTGACTAAAGAAATTTCTAAAGAGATTATAATCCATATCACCGCCGAACCAAGTTTGCCAAGTATTTCGTAGCGTATGAATGTCAACTCCATTAAATACCGCAAGAATATTACAGTTTTCCCTGATCACTTTTGGTATTTGTGTATGCTTCCAAGTAACATATATCATATAGGTATTTTTATGTCATCCTCTGGAAAATATCCTGGCAGGGTTTGCTTGTCTATCTAACATCACATCATCATATACGACTAAATTGTTAATACTTTTATCAAGAGAATCAACACTCGGTGCGTCCTCGATATCGGTTATAAACTCAATAATATTCTCATCGATTTCTGATTTTGCTTTCTCGTTAAAATCCTTTAACACCTCGTAACATCGCTGATCGTCTACACTAAGGGCTATTAAATACAATTTGTCCCATTTCATCCATCTCGTTAAAAAATTAAGAAACAATTGTGTCTTGCCACTTCCAGATGGTAGGATTATAATCATGCGAATAGAATTCAATTACATTCATGTTATTATAAATAAATTATGGATCTATATTGTGTGAAATGTAAGAACCGTACTAGAACAAACAACTTGACGACGATTACAACTAAAAATAAGAGATCAGCACTTGCTGGTAAGTGTGTAGAATGTGGTACCAAAACAAATTAGATTTGTTTCACTTGATAAAAACAAGAATTTAAAAAAAACGAGGAGGTGATATTGCAGCCAAGTTAGTAAAACTCACAGGAACACCATGGGCAAAATATCTAGGAGAAAAACACCTTCCAGGACATAGTTATTGTGGACCCGAGACCAGGGTGCTAGTTAAGACCACTCGGCGGTAATTGAGTATCCTCGGGTATCACTTGTAGTTGTTCACGAGTAAATCCTCGCTGAGGAGCAGTTGAATACAACCTAAACACTGGCGATCTACCAGTAGATCTCGTTATACTAGATATTTTATGTGCAGTAACACTCCAGATAGGATCAGAAGCTCTTTTTGCCACCTTTGAGCTGTCCTGGTTCATATAAATATCTAACAGTGACATTGCCAATTGTTGATTGTTTTGAAAAATCACTTTTCGGTTTTACGGGTATATACTTTTTTTTCATCGCGTTGTTAGGTTTCATAGTAATTGTTCGAGTAATCTCATTATTCAGCGCGGAAATTACGCCTGGTAATCTCTTGACCAATTCACGAGTTCGTATATCCTGAATAAATTCCTTCGCGTATTGATGTCCAAATTACCGCTCAGCAAGTGTCCGATTAAATCGTTCAACAACTGCCTGATCGCGATGTAATGCAGTATGTCCTCGTCTGATGGTGACATTATGATGCTTCATTGTTGATAACACTGCACCCTGAAATTCCCTGCCAAGATCAACTTGTAATAGATTGGGCCAATGCAGAGGACCCCTTCGATAAATCCTTTCAAACGCAGAAGCCACATCAGTTGATGATCTTATCTTTAGAGGTTCTGCTTGTTTGTATCGACTCTCAACATCAACTACCGTTAGCGCTTATTTGTAAACACTATCACCTTTGCGGCGCTAGCGAGTTTACTGATTGCTGATTTACCCCTCCAGTATCCTCTTGGGGAATAATAAATAGATTCCATGATGTTATTAATTACCAGCACCCAACATCAATTTATTTTTCATCGCCGATTTTATCAACCATGAAGCCAATTTTTCTTTGAAGGATTTATCAGTGATATAGTTCAACGCATGAATCAATTTTACATCTGCGATATGTCTCTGTTGCAGATTAATGCTTTTATAAGCAACATCATGAGCATGACACTCCTTATAAATAGCGTTTATTGGATTTTCTCTGGGTTGGGGTTGGTTTTGATCATCGAGTCTGATATCTAGTGTGGTCCCTGGTCCACAATAACTATATCCTGGATGGCTTTTTTCTCCCAGATATTTTGCCCATGGTGTTCCTGGGAGTTCTTCTAATTTGGTTGCAATATCACCTCCTCGTTTTTTTTTAAACAAATCATATGCAGATTTTATAGAAACAAATCTAAATTTGTTGTACCACATTGTACACACTTACAAGCAAGTGCTGATCTATTATTTTTAGTTGTAATCGTCGTCAAGGCGTTTGTGCTAGTACGCGTCCTACATTTCACACAATATAGATCCATAATTTATTTATAATAACATGAATGTAATTGATTTTCAGCGACAAAAGCACGAGAGCCAGTCAGGCATTATGCAGCGCTACCGAAGCTTATTCGCATGATTATAATCGGACCATCTGGAAGTAGCAAGTCACAACTGCTACTTAATTTGATAATGAGATGCATTAAATGGGATAATCTATATTTGATTGCTCCTAGTGTAGACGATCAGCGTTGTTACGAGGTGTAAAAGGATTTTACCGAGAAAGCAAAATCGAAAATCGATGAGGATATTATTGCGTTTATAACCGATATCGAGGAAGCACCGAGCAGAAGTATTAACAATTTAGCCGTATATGATGATATCATGTTAGACAACCAAAAGAATCCTGCTATGATATTTTACAGAGGTAGGCATAAAATACCGATGTGATATAAATCACTCAATGATACACTCAAACACCAAACGTGATCAGAGATAACTGCAATATTCTTGCTGTATTCAACGGAGTTGACACACATACGCTAAGAAATATTTGGCAAACTTGGTGCTGCGGTGATTTGGATTATGATCTCTTTACAAATTTCTTTAGTGACGCTGAGTCAATCCCACATGAATTTGTAACGATAAATTTTGCATGATCCTAGATCAAGATATCGTGTCGGACTTTATAAAATATTCGGTTGAAATCGTAAAGAGTTTTACCATAACAATTCATCTCCGCAGCGACATCGGTGCCGGGTTATATAGCGTGACAAACCGAAACGATTTCTCTTTTTTTTTAGTCTGCCTGAATTGGTTTCGGTTTGCTTGAAATAGTTTCGGTCTGTCCACCGTCTCTGCTTCTCTCCCGCCATGTCACCGGGGAGTGAGCGTGTGCATAAATGTTAATCGTAGAGAGGACCCCGTAAGTGTGTGTGATGTCTATATAATAACGTTAGTTCTACTATTATATATATATATATATATATATATATATATATATATATAACACTAATCATAATCAGGACTTTGTATAGCGCCTAATCTTTGGAGGCTCTAAGCGCTTCACACCATCTATAATGTAATGACTACACTACAGAAAAACAGATGACAAATGACAAAAACAATGAAATTAAAAAACATAAAATCATGCTTAAAACTTATAAGATATAAAACATTATTAAGTCTCTAAGTTTGTCCCTGCAGTCGAAACAGGTGAGTTTCAAGATCACTCTTAAAAGGACCACTGTGTATGTGTGTCTAATTTCAATGAGCAATTTGTTCCACGTCGCCGGGCCCAGGTATGCAAAAGAACGTTGTCCATATAACTTCGTTTTCACAGTGGGAACAATGAGTATACGACTGTCAGAAGAAGAGCGTAAGTATCTAGCTGGTGTATACAAATGGGTGAGGCTGGATAGGTATGTTGGACTGGAGTCTGTCAGTGAAACATTGCACAGAAAACAAATTTTGTGTTTGATTCTGTATCGAATTGATAGCCAATGTAGGGTACAGAGCAGTGGCGAGCTGTGCTCAGATCGAGGTACTCTAAAGATAATCCGTGCAGCTGTGTTTTGAACATTTTGAAGTTTCTGGAGTAAATATTGTGACGAAACAGGCCAGATTGAGTTACAATATTCCAGTCTTGAAAGTACTAATGAACACACGTGTGTTTTAGTGGCATCAACTGAAATATATTTGCGAATGGAACTGATGCGTCTCAGTTCAAGATATGCAGCCATGCATATGTTCATGACATGTTGGTGCAATATGAGTGTACTGTCTAGAGTAACGCCTAGGTTTCGTACTGACTGTGAGAATTTAATGTTCGTGTTGCTGATATTTATTGTCTGAGGTAAAGGATGTGAATGAGAAAGTCTTTGTGTTGTGATCAGAATAGCCTCAGTTTTATCATCATTCATCTACAGCTTGTTACATGTCATCGATGATTTCACATTAAAAATGTACCTCTCTACTCCATGGATGGTAGCATCAACTTCAGTTGGGTGGCTAGACTTGTATATTTGGGTGTCATCAGCGTACAATTGGTGCGACTCTGGGTGATGATCTATGACACTTGAGAGCGGCTGTGTGTCTATAAATGAAGAGAATAGGTCCAAGAATAGATCCCTGTGGAGCACCACAACATACGTCAACTGGGTTGGAATGTATTCCATTTGCAGATATAATTTGTGTCCTGTTTACTAAGTAGGATTGAGCCACTGTAAGGCTATATTCTGAATGCCGAATACATGCTAGAGACGGTGAAGTAATATATCATGGTCTATTGTGTCAAATGCTGCAGATAAATCCAGTAAAGTGAGGACTGTAATCTTTCCACTATCCAGACCAGAGAGAATATCATCAAATACTTTAAGAAAAGTAGTTTCCGCACTGTGGCAAGGGCGATATGCAGACTAGACATTGCTAAAAAGACTGTTTGAGTTCAAATGAGATACAAGTTGAGTTAGAACAACCTTTTCTAAGATTTTTTATATGAATGGGAGATTAGAAACTGGGCTGCAGTTCTTGAAATCGTTATGGTCAAGTGTTGGTTTATTCAGCAGAGGCTTTACGACGGCAGTTTTGAAAAATGACGGGAATTCTCCCGGTGAGAGAGAGATATTAATAACATCAGTTAGTGAATGCAATATTGGGTCTCAGCACTCAAGCAGCAGTGATGTCGGAATTGGATCAAGTTCACAAGACTTTGGTGCACTTTTCATCACGATTGTCCGTACCAAATCAATAGAAACAGGTTCAAATGCTCCTAATTGTTGTCTCCGAAATTTGGCATTATAACTGTATGGTGACGAGTCAGTTGAAATTGTGCTGTCAAGCTAATCTCTAATAGTTTGTACTTTGTCACTGAAGAAATTTGCAAGTTGGTCCGGAAGGTCTACTAGAGAGAAGGTTGTTGGAAATGGTGTACATTTATTACTCGACATTGGTTTGTTAGTTATCTCGAAGAGCTCTTTGCAGCTGGAACTTTCCGTGATCTTTTTACTCTAGTTGGATTATTTGGCTAAATGGACTATGTTTGTGACGTTCATATGTATGTATATATATATATACTGTTTAGTTAAATGAAAGCAGTGGCTTTTACTAAAGTTAAAGCAGCAGCTAAAAACACATATTGTTCTGTTTTGAATTTGTCAGTAGAATCATATGGATCATTGTTATGTCGAATACTAGTTTCCGGTGGCCTTATATTTTTTCATGACTCAAATATTTTAGGAAAATATTCGTCAATGATATCATTGACAGATTTTTCAAACTCAGCTGCATTATATCCAGGAAAATTAAATGTGGGTAAATCTGCTACTGTAGTTGAATATCAGCGAAAATGTGTTGATTTTGGACATGGTTAAATGTTCCTTTTGACTTAAGCACTGTTTGTATAATACTTTGATGAACAAAATCAAATGTAACCTGCTTCTAAAGTCTGTTTGTTTCATACTTTCTTCTTTTATTCTTGTAATATCAAACAAGATACTTGATACATAATTGACGCACTTTGTCTAGATTCTGTTTGTGATTGCGATTAATATATTTAACAGTATATTCGATATCATTTTCGATATATGGCCTTTTGTGTCTTCTATAAACCAGCATATATCATTTTGTAAGGATCTTATTTACCGCCGTTAGGGTAAGCTTTTAAGGAATTATTTCATAATATGGAGTATTTCGGTAATATAATAATCTTTTTTCGGTTCTGGCATTGCTATATGTATTGGTGGTGAAACTTCTGGCCATTCTAACACTGATCTGATCGATGATTGAAATATATCAAGAAAATAATCCATTGAATTTATTTCAATGGCGGATGATAATGTTTGTTCATGAACTGTTATAGCTTTCTTAGATTGTTTTCCTATGATAGATTTAATTCTGCGCTGTAATTCATCGTCGATTCGTTCGATTTTATAAATGTCCGCCGCAATAGAAACAATTTGACAGTTAGGGGTTCCATCTGGTTTGTTTTTATTTGCAAAGACAAAAAGTATATTCGCCTGTAATCCACAGAATGGTTTTGATCTAATATTCAGCTATGATATATTGGTAATTGTGCAATTTCCTTTTCTTTAATTCAGTTGGAAATTTGACGTTAAGTTGAGGGTTAAAGGAGCATGCTGATATCATCGTTTTTTTTTAACTGTGTTTTATTTACAACGATCTTTTGCATTAGTTCTTGCGATGTCGACATTATTATTGTTTTCTAAATCAGGCTTAGTCATTGCCTCGTTATAAAGATCTTAATCATTTCTGTGAACTCGCTGTCTGGTATTATTCCGTCGTTGATATTAGCAAAAATAATTTGGAGTATGCTATATAGTCTCTTTGTGTAATGTTACTATGTAGTCGTTTATTTTGTTTTTTGCTGCATGTAAATATGTTTTGGCAATTATATTAAGAATACCAGTTATTATTGTTGCAGCTGAAACACAAATTGTTAATACTACTGCTGTCATCAATAACATGTTAATGTTGATAACAATACTCTGGTTCCAGTGATAAACGCAGACGCAGAATATACAATAATGGCAACGACAACTTCGCACCTGCTATATTTGTTGACCTTTGCTGTATACTCATCAACGTTATTTTTTTGTTTGGTTTTGCCATTCACGCATCTGATTGTACCTATACTGTTACACGTTGCTTGGGTAGCGCATGATGTAAGAAGGTGGTAGTATAGCGATTAATTCAAGACACAATTCATTATTCAAGACTAGTCTTTTTTCTTCAGGTTCCACTTCAAATGTTACATCGTTCTATTGATCTAGTAATACTAACATAGATCCAGAAGATTTTGTTAGTGGATAACGCCGTTGTATTGTGTCGGATATCGTAAATACTGTAACACCTAGTACTGACAACCTGCACAACTCGGTCACCTCAGCACGATGTTAAATAAATGTATTAGGCGGTGACCACAATACTGATCCTGAAGCTACCATGTATACTACATTGTCTTTGATCTTTTGTTATGTCAACGAATTTAATAACGAAATCCGCTGGTCTTCCAAAATATTCGTTAATGTTTCTATTCATGTTTCTACGAAAACTCAGGAACCTGTTTATATGAGCAGTATAATCAGGTCTAAGATTGATTACTTCATTTTTGACTGCTGTTAAGGAATTCATCATTGGGATTTATGTAACATTGACATATTTCTTCGTTGCACCGCAATCGTTTGATTCTGGTTCTCCAAGACCAGTAATTTTTTTAATAGTCACACTGAGATGACCACTCATTGGATTTGTGTACCTATGTGCAAATAATATCTGATATCGTGACATAAAAACACCGGGGTATATTTTTCCAATGCTATCAAAAACAGCTATGCAGTTTTCGGTTACTCCACTAATTCTGACGATAATATTCTGCAATGAAAGATTACTCGTTTTAAATTTTCCTTGCGTATCTTGAAATACAACCGCTTAGTTTTTATTAACTTACGTAAGATTTAGTAATTCGGATATTCCATCAATAATGATTTTATTTATATTTTCATGTGATATTCCGTCATTTTGTGTTTTTGTTTAGAGGAAGATCTTCCGTAAATATCTACCATTATACTTGTAAGATCTGTTTAAAATGATAGCGGTTACTTGTGTATTCATGTACAAGTTGTTGGGTGGTTTGGTTGATTTTGAAACAGCATTGAGTACAGTAATTACTTCAGAGCCTCATATTGGCGGATCAGTTATTGTCTGTGTTGGTAATATTTAATACAAGATCGTAATGGATTTGGCATATAACGTACATTTCTTCGGCTGTAAGTTCGTACGAATGGAAATAAACAGATCCACGTGAATCAATTTGGTACGCAACCCAATGAGTACTTGGGCCAGAATGATTGTCAAGATTAATGATACCGGTTTCAACTTCATTGTGCTGATTAGATAAATGATCGAACATAAAGACACCTAAAAATGATTATTTTTTTTAATTTTCAGCAGCATTAATTCAAATAAAATTTGACATTAGAATAATATTTTCTTCGTATAAGGAACTTTTTCTGGAAGTCTCATACCTTTTTCGTACCACGAATGCGGTATTCCTGGAAGTCTTAGATCCTTACCCCTTTTTAAAATCCTTTTCTTGTTGCTTTCTTTAACGCCATTTCATTAGCAGTTCCTACAGCACCCTAGACAGCGGCTTTTGCGACACCTGATGCATCAGTAGCTATTATCGCTGATATAGCTGCAAGAAGTGGAAATATACCACCTTATTTATTTCTATCTGAAACGGCACCCTTAGAAAGAGTAAATGGCATTCCGGTCTTCGCTTTCGTAGATTTTACGTTGACATTCTGTCTTCGACATCTTTTTTTGAGTGCCTACTATCTTGATAGGTTTAAGTGTTATTGGGGTTCCGGATTGTTTCCCTAACACGGTTTGTAGGTTTTTAATCTGACTCGGAGTCAGACTGACATTAACATGGTGATATGACATTATATTATTTGTGAGTGATGTACATGTAATTACATGTTACATATGTTTCACTGGTGGTCAATAACTCTTATTCTTCAACCAGCAACTTCAAATAACATTGATTTTTCGCTTAGTATAACTGCATTTGCTCTATAAGCACCAGCGAGTACTCGAGATACTTGAGCTCGGAAGTGTATATCAACGACAGATTGCCTAAATAAATCGAAATGTTCCTACGTCAAAGAAATTAATAGATCGAAAACAGAGTTGTAAAATCCCGCCGAGAGATTTGTAAACTAGTGTCAACATTTTGATCACGCGCCAAAGATGTCATCAACCGATAAAATGCACGTGCTACATGATTGTGTTCAAAATTCAGCAACATTTCCTCAGAAGGTTCCATATATCCGTTTATTCTTAAAGTAATTTCAGAATTCCAAGTGTGTCAAATACCATTGGATTTCCTTTATGCGAGTCTAATCTGGTAATGATCTGAAATGCGACGAATATATGTCGTGGTGCCAATACTCCCTGCTGTAATGCTATCTATCATGTGAATAAACCAGCAGCATTACCCTGAATACTATATGTTGTCCTTGCCAACCATGATAACAGAAATTTACCACCTGACTTAAACAATAACAACAATCGCTGGAGTCTTTACTTGCATCCACAGCGATAGTTTTAATAGTATGAGCCTCAACTGTGTTGGGTCACCAGATTGCATCATTGTCCGTGGCGTTTCTAACAAGTACCGCTTAGTGTTTAGTGCCAACTATAACCGTTCTAACCTTTCTGCAAATTTCAAAAGTATGATACAATATAATGGCGCATGAAAACTATTCATCATAGCCTAGCATTCCTTGGCGTGCGGCAAAATCTAAGTTTACATTTTCGTTCATTGATACAATTTCTGTTCCAACTGCGTTCGTTGTTACGTTTCTGTTGTTTGGATGAGCAGTATTCTTTGCATTTATCGTTGTAGTAGTGGCCGATCTTGTATAATAAACAGAATCAAGATCTCAATGCTTAGAATGGCAGGCCTACTGGAGATATATTGAAATCTTGATAGAAGTTGGAAACTCCTGTCAAGAACACCAACCTAACAAGCAGAATACATTTTGGAACTACATTAAGTCCTCGTGTAGAAACAGCTATGTTGTGGGGGAAATTTGAAATATGATTTGCTGATAAAATTATTGGCTCCTAAAGACCTGTTATTGCACAGTCCCTATTCCATGAAAATATAATTTTGTCGTCTTTTTTAAATTCTCGGAAGTCTTTCCACGCCATAATATCTCTTTACAAGTACAAGCATTTACTATGACCATGACAGAACCATAAGATAAAGTTTTTTTTATATAGTAAAAATGGTAATGTTTTTTGGCCTTGTTGAGAGACTACTGCAGACATTGTTTTCAAAGTCAGTCGAATGTAGTACATGCATGGCATGGTTAAATGATCCAATTCTCAGTTTAGTGGACATTCAGGCCAAGTAAATCCATCACATCCCTATCCTGTTGCTCTACTATGACTAATTATTTTAATTTTATTACATTTCATTTTTATACACATTTTTTCACACAAAATATATTTGTGGTATATATTTTTTAATAAATATATTCATTTGTGTTATAACTGCAAGAATGGTGCATTATTGGCTACAATTTTACAAAGATGTCTAGGCTCTTCAATTTTGGTATATTTAAAATGTTCAATAATTCTAATTTTATGACTGTAGTCTTTGTTATGTTTTGGGTAGATGAAATTGTCTTCTTTCGCATCTGTATTTCACAGTAATGACTTGGTTTGCACTGATTTACTTGGCTGTCAAGTACAAGTATCAGATTCTTATCTCTTTTAGTATTCATGAATGTTAAATATGTATTCTCCCTAAAATATATTTTGATCTCAATTTCTTACAAAAGTCCAAATTTTTATATTTCTTCTTCATGGATGTAATGTGTACAGAATATCATAAGTTTGGCCTACACGATCTGAGTATAATATTGAGCATGATCTATAAAAAGATGTTTACGTATGTGTTGATTAGTAATATTAATCTTAATAATAACACTTGAAATGGCACCTATGGTGTAGTTTCTCAGTGATTGGTGAGATATCGATAATTTGAGAATAATTATTTTGTTTCTCATTGGTAGCGCAAGATCTCGCGTATATGCTTAATGAAACGTAACAACAATAGTGAATGCAGTCACATTTTGTCTAATGCACAGCACACTTGCAATATAAAGTGTATATATGAAGAAAATTAAGTAGTCAGATTCATTTCGAATTTTGGAGTCATTCACGCTTATTGTATTCCTGTTGTAAGTCTGAAGAAGTGTTTTATGTTGCACTTAAAATATTTTTCGAGAAAATACAAAATGTTCATTATTTGCACTATAATATTAACTTGATGTTTTAATATATGTAAATGCGACCTTATATAGAGGTTCAAATTATGCTACAGGCATCATTTTATATGTTGATTGCGACAAAGAGCTTGAATTATGTATGCACGAAGGAAACCGTTGGAGTTTACCTAATTCCACATATCTTTGATATCTTGACAGAGGCAACCTGCATGAACAAGACTGTCATAGGCTTTGTCCTCATGTCACATATATCATTATAATACCATTGGCAGTTACAAAGAGTTTCTATTCAGATATGCATGAACAATACCTTCATAGGCCTTGGTTGTGACAAAGAGTTTGTGCTCATGAATGCATGAATGAGTACTTGTATCGGAGTTGACCTTATGATACAGATATTATTTTATATTTTTGTTGTGACTGAGTTTGTGTTCAGGTTTGCCTGAACAAAATCAAAGAAGACGACCTAACGGCACATACAATTCAATATATTGATTGCGACAAAGATCTTCCATCGGATTTGACCTTTTGCAAAGATATTAAAATCTTATTGATTACGACAAAGACATTGTGTACATATATGGATGGACGAGACCTTATGACGAGTTGATCTTATTCCGTGGTATCATTTTAATCTTATTGATTGTGACAAATACTTTGTGTTCCGATATGCATCAAGGACACATTTGACAAGAGTTGACCTAATGGCATTTATCATTACATATATTGATTACGAGAAAGAACTACTGTTCAGATATGTATGAACGAGATCTTATATAGATGTGGACAAAATACCACAGAGATCATTCTAATTTGTTTAATTATGACAAAGAAAGTGTGTTCAGATATAGTATTAGTGATTGTGACCAAAAGCTTGTGTTCTGATATGCATGAACGAGTCATTACATAAGATATGATCTATTGCAACATGTATCATTCTCATATTAGTGATTGTAACTAAAACTGGTTTTTAGATATGCATGAACAAGACCTTCCATCGGAGTTGACCTAATAGGAGATATAACAACTTAACAGGATTGATTGTGAAAAAGAAATTGTCTTCAAAACTGGATGAACAAGACTATATAAAGGACTTTATCTAATGCCACATTTATCATTTTAACATTATTGATTGTGTTCAACTATGCTTGATCCAGGCCTTGCACATGTGTTGACCGAATGCCACATATAATAATAAGAAATTATTATTATTATTATTATTATTATTATTATTATTATTATTATTATTATTATTATTATTATTATTATTACTTTGTATAGCACCTAATCTTTAGAAGCTCTAAGCGCTTTACAACATATATAATGATATGACTACAACAAAAACTATTAAATTAGGAGACATAAAACTATGCTGAAAAAGTTTAAATATTATTCGAATATTTTTTCTTGCGACAAAAATTGTTTTCAGTTATTAATGAACGAAACCCTGCATAGAGGTTGACCTGCTGTCACAGATATCATGTTGTATACTGATTGTGATAAAGGGTTTGTGTTCAGGTTTGTATGAACGAGACCTTAGGAGTTGACCTGATATCACTTATCAGTCGATATATCGATATTTGTTTAGCTACACATCGTGGAGACATGACATAGTAGTTGACGTAATTCATCAAATATCATTCTGACATTATTGGTTGTGGCAAATAAGGTGTGTTTAGGTATGCATGAAGGAGACTTTATATTGGACTTGACTTAGTGCCAGATACATCATTCTCTCACTTCATGGTGACTAAGAACTTGTGTCTGATATGCATGGACAAGACATTTTATAGAAGTTGACAAAATGCCACAGATAACATTTTAATAATATTGATTGTGACAAAGAATGTGTGTTGAGATATGTATGAATGAGATCTTGCATAGTGCCACATATATTATTCTTTATATTGATTTAACAAAGAACTTCTACTTTTATACGCGTAAATTAGACCTTATATAAAAATACCTGATATTATAGATATGATTTTATATATTGACTGTGAGAAAGAACTTGTGTTATGTATGCATGAAGGGTACCTTATTAGTTTACCAAATACCATATAGGATTCGATATAATGATTTTGAAAAAAAACTTGTGTTCATATATGCATGGACAAGAGACCTTGTATAGGAGCTGACTTCATGCAACAGGTATTAATCTAATTTTATTCATTGTGACAACAAACATGTGTTCACTTTTACAAGGACCAGACCTTACATAAGAGTTGACCTAATGCCACATATCATTCGATATATTAATTGTAATAAATAACTTGTGTTCAGATGGGTAAATGAGATCTAACACAGAAGTTGACCTTATGCCACATAGATCATTGTATAGTTTAATGTTGAGAAAGAGCTTGTGTTAGATATGCACGAAGGAGACCTCATTTGCTTATCGAATGCCACATATATTGTGTTTATTGATTGTGACAAAGATATGTATGAATGAGACCTTATCTAGGATCTGAGTTAATGCCATATATATAATTTCGGTGTTATTGATTGTGACAAAGAAACTGTGCCTTGATATGTATGAACGAGACCGTACATAGGGGTTGACCTACTGCCAACGATATCATTCTATATATTGATTTTCAGAAAAAACGTGTCTTCAGATATGCATGAAAGAGACCTAACATAGAAGTGGAGTAAGTACTACTGATATTATTCTAACATTATTGATTGTGACAAAAAACCGGTATGCCGACATGCATGCAATACCTTATATTAGAATTGATCTAATGCACCACACATCGTTCTAATATTATTGATTATTCGAAGAAACATGTGTTCATAAATGCTTGAACTAGACCTTGCACAGAATTTGACCGAATGCCACAGATATCATACTTATATGTTTGATTGTGATAAAGAACATGTGTTCAGATATGCATGAGCGAGAACTTATAAGTAAACATTATGCCACACATATCATTTTAGATCTTGATTGTGACAAAGAGCTTGTGTTCAAGTATACGGAACGAGACTTTCCTTCAGAACTGACCTAATGCCGCAGATATCATTCTAATAGTATTGATTGTAAGAAAAAATTTGTGTTCAGATATGAATGAACTAAACATGACATAGGAGTTAACCGAGGGCCACATATATCATTGTAATATTGATTGTGACAGATGTTGTGTTCACACACACACACACACACACACACACACACACACACACACACACACACACACACACACACACACACACACATGAATGAAACCTTCGATAATAACTGACCGAATGCCACGTATAATTCGATATGGGTTTTTTGATGTTTGTCTCGTCTCTCTTTGTGATAGCCATTCCATTTGTTGTGACTAAAAGCTTCTGTTCAAATATACAGGAGTAAGAGACCTTACATAGGAGCGGACTAATATGGAACATTTATCTTTCTAATATTCTTGATTCTTGCAAAGAACTTGTGTTCAGAAATACATACAGGAAACCTTGCATCGGGGTTGATCTAATGTGACAGATATCATTCTAATATAATTGACTGTAACAAAGAACGTAAGTTTAGATATGCATGAACTAGACCATAAATATTCTATTTATTGATTGTGAACTGGAAGCAAAACTTATTTATTGATTGTGAACTGGAACTGGAAGCAAAATTCTCTTCAGTCTAAGATGATTTAATTTACCAATTTTGATCAAGATTTTCTAAATCTAATGCTCAATGATTTGGGGCCAATATTTTTACTTGCTTCAAAAAATGTAATTCATGCTTTACACAGCAATATAAGTGCGTTCACATGTTTTTAGGACACAAGTCATTAAAAGAGGGATATATATATATATATATATATATATATATATATATATATATATATATATATATATATATATATATATATATATATATATATATGAAAATTTATATATTTACAAATGTATCTATATATATGTATGAAAACTTCGAAAATCGTTTATGGAACACGGATGGATCGATCCTTTGAACGAAGCTTCCACCATTGCCAAAGCGTTTTACTTAGTATACCGAAAACGATTCATGCCTGAACACAACCTGGATGTCATCAGCCCACAAATGACGAACTTTGTCAAACGTCAATGCTCGGTCAAAGCCCTACGCTGGGTACATTAAGCGTACGACAAGGAAGACAAATGGATCCAACACGCCCGCAACGGAGGATGTGAAAAGATCAACGGAAAATATTCGGTGGATGGCTGGGACTTAGAAAACAAACTCACAGGTCGTGTACGAGTTAAACGGATGCTTATTTCACGGATGTCCCGTGTGTTACACTCAACGTGACACCACAAATCAGTTTTTACAACGGACTATGGAAGACTTGTACCAGGCTACTTGTCAGCGGCGTTTGATGTTAGAACAGCAAGGATACCAAGTGGTGGAAATGTGGGAACATGAGTACGATTACCGTTTGAAAACCGATTCTGAGTTTAAACACATCGTAAAAAGTTACAAGTTGTTGGATCCACTGAACCCTCGGGATAGTTTGTACGGAGGATGGAGAAATGTCACCTGTTTGCTGTACGAGAAAGGAGAAGAAATCAAATACTTGGAAGTGTGTTAACTTTATCCTTACGAGTGCAAATATTGCCAGTTTCCGAAAGGGCACCCACAATTGATGACGGAACACACTGACCTGGACAACATTCGACAATACGAAGGATTGATCAAGTGCAAAGTCTTGCCTCCCATTGACTTGTACCATCCCGTCTTACCTCATCATTGCCAAGGAAAACTGATGTATTCTTTGTGTGGTACTTGCGTGGAAACGTGCAACCAAGACCAACCTTGTCAGCACACCCCGGAAGAACGCGCCCTGACAGGAACGTGGGTTAGTTTCGTATTCTTCAAAGCGCTGGATCTGGGATACCAACTGTTAGAAGGGTAAGCAATTTACCACTTTCCCAAGACACAACAATACCACAAGGGCGACGCGACATAGACAGGTATTTTCGCAGACTAAGTGGATGCCTTTTCGAAACTGAAACAAGAAGCCAGCAGCCAGGTGCTACACTCCCGAAGACCAAACTATATTCAAAGGGAAATACTGAGAGCAGGAAGACATCCCTTTAGACCGCGTTGAGACAAACGAAGGAAGACGATCGTTTGCCAGAGTGATGTCAATTTGCATGTGAGTTAAAATGGTACAACGACCGTCTTTACCTAAGACATAGTATTTGTCCGAACCTTTCCGCTACTTTCAAATGATTTACAACAAAAACAAATACATGAAACACGTGGACATCGCTCGTGAGGGTTTGATCTTAGTCAATTACGAAGAAGAACTAGACTTTGTAGAAGCCAACAAATTTGGTAATGCGGCTTACATGACAGAACATAATCGTTTAAATTTGTGCGAAGTTTTAGAACTGTTAGAAGATCGCATCCTGTACTTTGACAAGGACAGTTGCATCTCGCACCGATAGGCCGAGCCACTGTTACCCTAACATCGAAGGAGACCGTTTATGAGCCTGGACAGATGACCATTCCGACGACAAGATTCTAAGTTTTGCAAGTGGCGGTCTTAAAAATTACGGCTATGAATACCGAAACCGGTAAGGAAAAATGCACACCGAATGTAAAGTGAACATATTGACTCTCATTTATTGCACCAGTCGAGTGGTGCACTTTGACGTGCTAAACGAAGCATTACAGTCTAGAGAGGATGAAACCTTTAAAGTGACCACCCACGAACCGCACAAGATTGTACGTTTACCATCACACCAAATCGTCAGTCGGCCTTTGCAAAACGTTTATCAAATGGTCTTCAAGAAGACAGTGCGGCTTCCCAATCACTTCACTTTTCCTTACGCCAACGATATTGGGCAGCATATAATAGAGGACACCGTCCAAGACCGATAGTTCATTGTAACTACAAGGACCAAGCGAAAAAGATGAATCTTTTTAAAGAGACATCATTCAAGTTCGGGGATTCTCAAGTGCAGTGCGATGCTATACTTTGCGAGTGCAGGGATGCCATGTGCAGTGACCTTTACGATTCAGCAGGACACCATGTGAACATTGCTATGACTACTACCACTATACCTACCATGGAAAGTGATATTGTGCGTGTCAAAGATGTTAAATGTGAAAGCGATGCCACACGTTATCGTGGACTCTATACTGGATGTCCATCTCCGCGTGAGACCATGTGGCTACCACCATACCGATTTCATGCAACCCTAAGTAAACTCCTGCGGGTTTCACCGTACCCGCATCGAGATGAACTTGTGAAAGACTAATATCATTCCCTGTTCGTTTGCCTGAATACTGTTTCTTTGAAATCCGATTCCAAACCTTCAAAGAAAAATGGCCAAAATATCTGCCAGGACCAACATTCAAAGAATTAGCCAGAGCCGGATTTTTCTTCTTGGGCGAAAGAGATAAAGTGAAGTGCTTCAGTTGCGGTCTGTCACTGTACCAGTGAGAACATAAAGATTCCGCGTACCTGGAACATGCTAGAATGTTTTCGAATTGTCACTACCTACGTTTAGTAGGATCCCAGTTATTGACGTGACACCTAAACAAGTATTTAAACCCCATGTAAATAATAATTTTCAAAGATTTCCAAACGAATTGCAAGATAAGATCTACAAGGACGTTTGGCAGGGACTTGCTAGAGTAAAATCTCATTTGGTGTCTGTAGAACTTTTGTGTCGAGAAATTCATAAGAGGAAAGTGACAAAAGTCAACGAACGCGTCAGATTTCTTTCGATCAAGTGTGCCTTCTTCCAAATATTTCGCTTTAGAATGTTTACATAAGAAGATTTTATTACCATTATTGACCGTTACCCTGAATGGCAGTGGTCAGAAATTATACAGTATGTCCGTCCCTTTCGCACTTAGAGACGATTTTTAATAAAACTTAGATTCATTCAAGAGTAACCCTCAACGTGGGTATACACACTGGCTGACATGATCATGGATACTTTACAACAGAGCATTTGTAGTTTGCCTGTGGAGTTGAGAGAACGTATTTACCTGGAATTGGTTAAAATACAAGCGAAACGGAAACTAAGAATAACTTCTACATTTTTAAACTATACCATTTTAAACTATACACTGGAGTACGATCGTCTCTGTCCAGAAAATACACTTATTGCCTTCTATAAGAAGAGGTATAAAAACAGGCTACCATGCCACAACTTTTATCACTTGTGATACAACAGATTGCGTGGAAGGAAATCAATGAGAATATTCAAAGGTTGATGATTACCAATACTTATTACACGAACTTTGTCCCATCAATTGCGATCGACGTGTAGTGTGTGTCTTAGTGACTTGCTTTCTGGGATTTCGTTTACCCGTAGATTCCGTGTAAACACTTTACGTACAATACCTACAAAGACATTAGGGTGGCTCCTTTAAATGTACACAAGAGACTCAATCTGTTAAAAGCCTTACTCTTTCATCTGGATACATCTCGACCTCTACTGGAAACAAAGAATCGTCAACATTTAGGTACGGAAGATGTGTACGACGATGTGTGTGTAGCTTGTAATTTACACCCTCATTGAACAGATGTACGTGACTGGAAAAATTGGGGTTTTGAGGCCTGGAATAAAGAAGTTGCCCATTATGCTCCAGAGTTGTGATCCTAAAATACAACGTGCAGTCAAAAAAGTCGCTTTTAAGCCTGTGTTAGTGCCAGTGCCAGAAGTAGAATCTATCATCGTGGACAATCACTCTTTTCAAGACAGGACTGTCATGGCCGTTCCCGAAAGACAATTCTGAGATGACACCTGTGTGACTGTACCCACTTTAGAGACTGTATGAACATTACACGCTACCTCTAGGTCACCTTGGTTACTAAAACCATGTTGTACAGAGACTTGTTTATATTCTACTTTGATCGTTGTAATGTGTATTTTATTGTTGTACTTATCCATTTGGCTTTTATGTATTTTTGTCTTTTGTGTTGTTCCATTTTAATCATGAGTTCAAATAAATGTGTCCTGAGAAAAAGTATAAAACAAACTCTTGTCTTGTTTGTTTTTGTGGCAAAAATGACATACCCTACACTACTATGGCTACCTCTGCTATTTCTAATCCTTATTTCTATACCTCCAAAGTCATCGACGAACACTTAGAGTGTCCTTGTTGGGAGGCATTGTATCTTCGCCATTGTTTTAACATGTTAATTGCTGGACCTAGCGGTTCATGAAAAACCGAATATGTCAAACATCGAACATAAACACCATTTGATCGATCTTCCACTTCAACGCATCGTGTGCTGTTACTAAGAGTGGCAATTGGCGTACAGCTTCTTGCGAGTAAGTCAAGGTGATTCCATTGTGTTTGTAGAAGGTATTCCTAGCGAGGACGACGTGATCGTGCCTGACAATAGTCAAGTCCATTTGGTCATTTTCGACGACATGTTAGGAGACGACGAAGAAGAAAATAAACTGAGGTTTATATAGTAATGACAGTGTCATTTACATTACAGACAATTTGTTTCAACAAAGTAAAGCCATTCGCACTTTTAGTCTCAATGCTCATTACGTGGCATTGTTTAAAAGCCCAAGACATAAATCGCAAGTGCAAGTTTTAGCCAAAACAGTTAGGAACACCTTGGCTGACTCATGCGTACGATGATGCCACTCAAACCCCAAACGCTTATTTACTCGTGGATTTAAACCCCACAACCCCCGATTGCGATTTAGTACCCATTTGATTCCCGACTGGTGCCGAGATGGAGGACTTGTTGTGTACACGTCTCTGTCGTCGAAATTACAACAACAAAACATCTATAAAAAAATTCGGACACTTTGACTGTATCACATATATCGTCAACATGACGTCCCTTCTGTCTCATCTTCCTGTCAAATTGATTCGTGCTTTGTTCGGTATCAGTCTCGAAAAAGTCCACAAATACGTGATCACGTCTTAGAAGCCAGTCTCAAAGAAGACTTACGATGGTATGCGGTGACAGTACGTCAATTACTGCAAGGCATCATGCACATTCCACATCAAACCGAACGCTTTCTTGATAGGAACAAATTAGCCTTGACGCAACTGGCCGATTCGCGCATCGACACTAAAACCAAAAAGGAAATCCATTTGAAACCTGGATGTAGTGGTTCTCTAAGAGGTGTCATCATTAGTTCCCTCTTAAAATGGGATCCGTATGCTCCCAAAGGTTACCCCAAGAAAAAACCCACTCCCAAAAAAGCCAAACGAACCCCCCCCCAAAAAAAAAGAGCAATGATGTCAAACCAGATCACAGAAAAAAACCGAGAAAAAGACATCTCCGCAGAAGTGAGCTGTCGCCAGCAAGAAAAGCACTTTGGCTAGGGCTCATCCTTACATTCATAAACCACGACCTGCAGGGACGGTGACCGCGTCTCCAGTAGCCTCAGGTTCTTCCGCTTCTTTGCTGGTGATGCCAGCCAAACCCAATTTGGCACCAGTTCTTCCGCATTGGATGTAACATTGGAAAATTGCGTGTCCCAAAACGTCTCCTTCATCGGTGACACCCTCCTCTTCCTCTTTAGCGGCAGTGGCAGGTGTTCACAAAAACCTGCCCCCAAAGTCAAAGTCCAAGAAAGATCGGGCATATTACAGAGTTTACTGGATTTGTCCAAACAAGACCTGTCCAGATTTAGTCCTTTGAGAACTTCATCACGACGTGTGTCATCAGGTTGATAAGACGCAAAGAAAAATCAGTAGCGGCGCAATCCAGTATAAAAATGACTTGTGGTCAACGATGTGAATCGCTGTATATGTGCTTCTGAGTACCCAAATATGCCCCCTGAAGGACGGGAATACCGTTCCCATCGTCGTTCTCCTATCCAAAATGGAAAAGGATAAAGACAGTCTTGTCATCCGAGAAAACACTTAGCAGCAAAGAGGTTGGACAGACCGAAAATATTTCACGCAAACCGAAACTATTTCAGTAAAATCCTAAAGGATTTCAAACTGAAAACAATTCAGGCAGACAAAAATAGAGAAATCCTAAAGAATTTTACGCTACAGACACGCGCTGATTGCGTTTTGGAGACGAATTGTTTCAACCGAATGTTTCATCAAGTCCGATACGATATCTTGATCTCGGGTCGTACAAATTTTTCGTTACAAATCCATGTGGAATTGACTGAGCGTGACTAAAGAAATTTCTAAAGAGATTATAATCCATATCTCCACTGCACCAAGTCTGGTGAATATTTCGTACCGTATGTGTGCCTACTCCATTAAATACAGCAAGAATTTTGCAGTGATCTCTGATCACTTTTGGTATTTGTGTGTATCGTTGAGTGACAAATATCACATCCGTATTTTTATGCCTGCATCTGGAAAATATCCTAGCGGAATTCTTTTGATTGTCTAGCATGAAATCATCATATACAACTAAATTGCTAATATTTACATCAATAACATCAATGCTCGGTGCTACCTCGATATCGATTATCAACTCATAAACATCATCATCGATTTCCGATTTTGCTTTCTCGTTAAAATCCTTTAACACCTCGTAACATCGCTGATCGTCTACACTTGGGGCTACTAAATACAACTTGTCCCATTTCATCCATCTCGTTATCAAATTAAGTAGCAGTTGTGTCTTGCCACTTCCAGATGGTCCGATTATAATCATGCGAATATAATTCGGTAGCGCTGCATGATGCTTAACTGGTTTTCGTGTTTTTTGTCGCCGAAAAATCAATTACATTCATGTTATTATAATACATTATGGATCTATATTGTGTGAAATGTAAGAATCGTACTGGCACAAACGACTTGACGATTGCAACTAAAAATAACAGATCAGCACTTGCTGGTAAGTGTGTACAATGTGGTACAAAACTTTTTAGATTTGTTTCTATGAAATTTAGAGGTGTTTTAAAATAAAACGAGGATGTGATATTGCAGCCAAGTTAGTAAAACTGCCTGGAACACCATGGGCAAAATATCCTGGAGAAAAACACCTTCCAGGGTATAGTTTTTGTGGACCCACCACCAGACTCGATATCATACTTGATAATTAAAACCATCCTCGACCCGGTGAAAACCAAAAAAACGCCATTGATAAAGCGTGTCATGCTCATGATGTTGCTTATAAAAGCATTAATCTGCAACATAGACATATCGCAGATGTGAAATTAATTAATGCGTTGAATTCTGTCACTGATAAATCCTTCAAAGAAAAGTTGGCGTCATGGTTGATAAAATCGGCGATGAAAAGTAAATTGATGTTGGGTGCTTGTAATTAATAACATCATGGAATCTATTTATTATTCTCCAAGAGGATATTTGAGGGGTAAATCAGTTAACTCGCTTGAGCTGCAAGGGTGAAAAATACTATAGCAGCGGATTGGTTATCCAAACAGGCGATATGGCAAATTTATCTACCACCGCCTAAACAAATTAATTTCTCGCATTTTGATGTCAATGCACCTAATAAGGTTCATCAAGCTGATATTTTATTTCTGCCGAATGATGGTGGTTACAAGTACGCGCTAACCGTAGTTGATGTTGCGAGTAGATGCAGACAAGCAGAACCTCTTAAAACAAAATCATCAACTGAAGTTGCTGCTGCATTTGAAAGGATTTATCGTAGGGGTCCTCTGCATTGGCCAAATCTATTACAAGTTGATCCTGGCAAGGAATTTCAGGGTGCAGTGGTATCAGCAATGAAGCATCATAATGTCACCATCAGACGAGGACATACTGAGTTACATCGCGATGAGGGAATTGTTGAACGATTTAATCGGACACTTGCTGAGCGGTTATTTGGATATCAATACACGAAGGAATTTATTCAGGATAAACGATCTCGTGAATGGGTCAAGAGATTACCAGGAGTAATTACCGCGCTGAATAATGAGATTACTCGAACAATTAATATGAAACCTAACAACGCTATTTCAAAAAAAGTATATACCTGAAGAAACGCAAAAAGATTTTTCAAAACAACCAATTCTCGGCAATGTCACTGTTAGATATTTATATGAACCAGGAGAGCTCGAAGGTGGCAAGAAAAGAGCTACTGATCCTATTTGGAGTGTTACTGCACATACAATATCTAGCATAACACGATCTACGGGTAGACCAGCAATCTATAGATTGGATTCAGCTGCTCTTCAGCACGGATTTACTCGTGAACAATTACAAGTGATACCCGAAGATACTCAGTTACCGCGGCGTGGTCTTAACTAGCACCTCTTCGTAGGTTGCACTCAGGACAAGTCAGCATCACATTATCTCTGGTATGACCTATGCTGCTATTTTTTCTGTCTACGATAAATTGGCAGGGGTCTTTATCGGACCAACAGAAACGCATTATACAATTACAACTCGCGAAGTGATTATTCTGTTGTTGTATCAGTGTGATTATAAATTCAGCATCAATGTCAAATTTTCTGTTTTTGTTGTCCTATTGTTTATAACCAGAGAGTTTTTTTCTGATTACATCATCGCTGACAATATCACTTATTGTAGTGTCATTATAATCTAAAACAACTCTTCAAAGCTGATTTATTCTTCGAACTCTGGACACCGTAAGATAAACTAAATTGGACCACTCGATGCGATTATATATGATCCAAACAATTGTATCTGATATAGTCAACCCCTGCGAAGAATGTATCGTCGCTGCATATCGTAGCTTTCAAGGGGATTTATCAGCACGTATTGCATCTTCGACAACACTGATATCAACCAACACAATATCATTAAACACTAGAATCTGCTTTTCTGTCCCTGACTCTGTCAGGCCTAGAATATCAACTTCGATATTTTGTCTTCGTGTATCCTTGGGTCTATAACACAGCGCCACTGGAAGTGTTGCAAATTTTTCTTTGTGTGTGTTAAATAACTTCATCTGAAGTGTATCTCTGACTATCTTTCTACTTGCCACTATCAAATCGTTTGGTCTCCATGCTTCCCAAAAATCATTTCATGGGGTTTCTGAAATTATTTCACACGCTATTTCACATTGGATTCTATCCGGTTGTAATCTGATTAGTTTTTTGAACCCGCGTAATTGTTTATCAAGTGATCTATGATCAGTACTAATTTCTTCATAATAGTCCTCAAAATGCTTCAGCAAATTATGTGGGGATAAACCAACAAATGGTGGTGTTTGACCATGATCGTCACATATTATCACTTTTTTATTCGCTAGCAATAATCAATCGAGACACCTTTGTAATACATCTAACGACACTGTGCACATCTCATCCCAAATGATGATTTCAGGAATATATTTCTCGCTCATTCTATCAGGAGTACATTCGTCACCATTCCATCGAAAAAACTGTGATAAGTGCAAGCATTAATTCCTCGCGGTTTCATCTCTCTTGCAAGTCTGTGTGTTGGTGTTAGCACAGTTATGTTTGATTTCCCTCGAAATAATTTGATCGCTCGAGTCGTCTTCACTGACCCACCACAGCCGTTTACGTAACTGGTTTTATATCTACATATTGGATCGGAACACGACGGTGCATTAGATAGTTCTGATATCTGGTTATTTTTGAAGTAATTGTTTTCAATTGTAACATCAACTGATTTAGAATAATCACGCAGTATTTCCTTTTTAATTCTCCATGATCCCAAACTCTTGTCTGAATTAGTGAATTCAGCCCTGTTTCATTGTTTTACGTCTATATAAAAAGAATCAGTGGCGGCTCTAACTGCGGATTCAGGAAATCTATTTATCATCGAAAGTAAATTAATAGAAGCATAAGCCAGCATAGACGACCTTAAGTACGTATACTGAGGAGTTTCTCCGTCGTTATAAGAAACAATTGTACCTAATTTGGTTCCATCGGACAAAAGCGTCTTTACCATTGACTTATATGCCCCTAGATGTTACATCTGCGATTATAAAATCTCATTCAGCATCTTAAATAATCAACCGCGAGGAATATCGTTTGTGGTCGTATTTTCCACCTTGTGTGAACTTACCAATTATTCTACTACTGAGATCTTTTGCGTGTTTATTTCTAACTTCAAAAATTTCATTGGACCATTTCACGATATATTCTTTGTCGAGATCGGGGAATTGTTTTTTGTTTTCGGTGATTATACTATATAAATTATCGGGTTGTGGTAACCAGACTTCAGTTTGTTTTCGATATGATATAATTGCTTCACTGACAATCAGCAATATCAGCATTTTAGAATCAATAATATACCGTAATAACACTATTGGCATCCAATGTTTTTCAGAGAAGTGTCTAACAAACCAAAGATAACAACACGGATGAAGTCCTTTTGCCAATTCAAATGATACCACACAAGCGATTCCGATTAAATCAAAAGCGGGCAGTGGTCCATTAATCGCAACACGGTTCATCTCGTGTGTGGGATGTTCAAATTTTGAAGTACTCTAGTAGCATTCTCCGTGCCCGAGAAAACTCCCTCGATAACACGCAATCATATCAATCAAAATAACACTCTTGGGGTAGTATTTTGTGTTCCATAATCCACCATGGCCATAAACAACACAACTATCTTAGATATCTGAGAAATTCTGCGCGTGCTGGTTTCCATAGATTTCTCTTTCTCGTGAAATGAGCTGCAACTGACGGTATTGTAAGACAGTTTGTCAGTAATTGTTCGTTATGTTTCGTTGAAAAGCCACTAGCTAGTTTTTTAATCTCATTATGGAGGGCTTCAGTACGATATAATTCGCTATTGGGTTTTACAAATTAATTGAATTTACCCTCTTGGTCTTCAAAACTCTGAAATAACCACACTGACACAGGATCGTTTTTACTCGACTCGTAAATGAAATCAAATAAATTTCACTCAGAGTGTTCTTCTCCGGAGAACTCCACGGGTAGATGTTTTATTGTTCTACGTCGCGGAAATATTGTTACTGCGGATGTCCAAGCGTGTGCATTATAGTCAATAATTTTGATTGGAGATCCTCTCGATTTATATTTCGAGACGTATAATATCTCGCCTGTTACTGTCTCTACGGAAATTGGGAATTTTAGTATCCATTCTAACACGGCCACATTTTGAATTATTGCTCCGCTCTCTTTCACGGTTAATCACCATTGATTTATGTTTTTACGCCTTAGATCCGTGAATTTGTTTCCACGCAACGTATTTGTAAAATGCTCTATTATTCGTTTTGCTACACAATTCAATGACGAATATTTCATGGGTTTTAATTTTTCAATACTCTGTTTATCATTTATCGGATAGATCCAATAAACAACCGCGGTTACAGGATAGGATCTCTTGTAATACGGTTTGTCAATCCAGTCAGAAATCCTGGTTTGTAATCCTGACTCACAGTAACAGTTCTCTTATTTGTCAGGATGGGTTCAAATTTGTCATGTATTATCCAATTCCCCGTTTCTGAGAGGATAATGAATTTCACTAAAAAAATACTTTTCCTTGTCAAGATGTGAGATTATCACTGCTGCTCGTTCGTCGTTCATGGTAGCATCAACACTACCATCAATTCGAAATGTTGACCAACAGTGAGATGCTCCATCGCGCTTGAATTCATTAAATGCATCACGGATTTTACCCAACATGCTTCTATCACTTATTAGACCCTTTGGTACACCAGTGGAGACTCTATCGAGATTGAATTCAACATTTTTCCAAGGAGTAGTTTTCGATAATCTATCGAACTCCTCCATATTATAATTAAAACAAGTATTTAAATAAAGAATTTATTATATAATGAATCATTGCAAATGGCTTATGATAGGATCATTAACCGCTTGTAACAAATCATGCAGCAATGAATTCTGTGTATATCATTTACAAAGCGTACGTCGTGGAAGTTTTGGACCCTTACCTTGCATACAATGTATGGTAGGTGTGCGTGGTAAGTGGCAGTTATGTCTCAATTGTGGTTGCAAGCGATACAGAGAGCTAAAGCGCTATTATGATAATAGAATTAAAAACTCCATCAAAGATTCCATCGAGAACTCCATCAAAGATTCCGTCAATGACTCTGACTGTGTCAGCATCCTTGACTCTGTCAATGATAAAATCAAAAGAACACCTGAAGACTACATTGAAAGATTCTTAAGTAATAATTAAACCAAATAATTAATTAGACAATAATATTATAGTGTATAAATGAACCAAGTATTTCAACAACACTCTGTGATTATCGATTACGAAGCATCACGTGATGGTATTGTCAGACACCGCAGGCTGAAGAAATCAGTCGGTTTTGATAATAATCAGGGATATTTGATGTTTAGTGCTGGAGGGAAAAATATTACTGTCACAGAATCACATACGAGTGTTTCCATGCATTGATAAAAGACGGGTTTGTAATCGATCATATTGATTCCAATACTAAGAACAATTCTTTATCGAACCTACGAGCTATAACACAAAGTGAAAACACCAAACTAGGAAAGACTGGAAAACACTCGAAAAATGCGAAACCTATAAAATCATTTAATACAGAAAATAACTAAAAAAGAATATTTCAATCAATGAATGAAGCTGGAAAGTATTTCGATATTTGTATACCTTCAGTACGAATAGTAGCAGAACGAATATATCAATTAGCGATTTCCACGACAACCAGACATAAAATTCAATTCGTTTACATTTAAATTATTATATGTAGTATTAAGGGAATAAGTCGTGTGGGCTTGTGTGTGTAGTTTTGAAACAACGATAACTCCTTTGTTGTAGTCACTGATCTCAATGGAAATAATCAAGTATTCTTTTTTTGATTTTTTTCAAGTATTTGTTTTGTGAGAAAATGAATCAAATAGGTAATATTCTTTTTTTGATGCTTTTTTAAGTATTTGGTTTCGTTTAGATACTTTGAATAATCATAATTAAGTACACGAAAAACAAAAATCGTACACCACATTATTGGTTTTTATGTATTAGTTAGCTTATATACAATGCTCTCTCTAATAGTATTGGAGCTTTGAGCCATTCGAAATAAAAACCGTGAAACCACCATATGTCACACACCGTCACACGGTGTGAATGTGTTTTTGCATTCAACCCGGGTGATTTTGTTGGGGGTATGGTTGTTTCAGTTTGAATGTAGAACAGCCCCGTGTGTGTACGTGCTGTGTGTCCACCTATTATCAATTGTTATATGTTGTATTGTTTTGTGCTGTCCTATTTGTATATATCAATGTAAATACCATATCATTTCACTGTAAATACAATATCATTTCATTGTAAATACCATTAAATTCTTGTAAATACCATATCATTTCATTGTAAATACCATATCATTTCATTGTAAATATGTAAAAATGTAAATACTTGTAAATATTTAAATATGTATATCTATATAGCTATATGTAAATGTGACGAACATTCACCAAGCATACCCTCTTGGAGTTCTAACCCGTTATTTGACGAGTTAGATCTCTCGGAGATTATGTTTCGTAGTACCTCTGGGCCCGGTAAGATGTGAATAACACCTGAGGGGCTCCAAATGGGGATGTGTTGTCTTATATATGTAACCTCTGGGTCCCTCAGATGTGAATAACACCTGAGGGGTTCCAAATGGGGTTTTTCATATATCTCTCTAGGCGCAATAAAATGTGTGAATAACACCTTAGAGCCGAAAGAGTGCATATCATATATCTCTCTAGGCGCAATAAGATGTGGGAATAACACCTTAGAGCAAGCAGAGTTCATATCATAGAAAAATGGGTAAAAATTGACCGAAATTGTTTTTATTTTATATTATATATAATATATCATATAATGAATTTCGAAAATATGAATGTCATTATTAACCAGAATTCAAATTTGAAAAGTCAAGGAATTCAATTGTCAGATAAATTAGATTGCGATCGGATTCTTTCTGATTTTCAAGATGATGAAAGCGCTCGGAATAATATATATTTGTTATCGAAATCCTATTCTTTTATAAAGAGAATTCAATACTCTATTTATGACTCCCTCGCAGATAACAATGACATCAACAAGTTCGTCCCATTTTTGACTACTGTCGAAAGGGTCATAAGTGAATTGGGGCTACAATATGAAATCAAACACACAATTATCTCGAAAATCAAAACAATAAGGGAGATTATCCGCCAAAATGAAAATCCCCCCTTGATTGCCTCAACAGAGTGAACGAAATTCTCACCATGGATTGACATGTATAATACCGTACCTGTTGCTAGTACGGAACTAAAATTATATAACACCAGTGATTAAATCACCGAGATAAATAATTCTATAGACAGGTATGCGCTTACTCACCTAGAACGAATTTGTATAGAGAGGTAAAATAGTGTAATTTTTTTGCATGGTGATTTATCACTACGTGGAAGTAAAGAACACACTGTGAAATTCAAAACAATTTTGTGTGGGTGAGTTTTCACTCACAATTTAGATCGTATATTATATTTATATTGGTAGGTGAAGCTCTAACAATTAAATTAGCACGCGAACGATTAGCTGCGATTAAGAAATTGATTCCGTATCGTGATTCCGTTCTGTATAAGCGCCAAACGAGACAAGAATTTCAAACTGGTTTCACAACGAGAACCGAACAGTTATTCAAACCAATAACCAATGCAACGGGGAAAGTCGTATCTACCACTGTAAAAGCCATATGGGGAGATATTCCTGAGGAACAACTAGGCAAAAAAAAAACAGCCCTTCTTCCTGTACTTGAAATAATAGCAAAGAGATCCAAGCAAACAAAGGGTGATATTATTGAAGAACAACAGGGTGATATTGAAGAAGAAGAGGGTGATATTATTGAAGAACAACAGGGTGATATTGAAGAAAGAGAAGAAAAAATTTCGAGAGAGAAAATATATCCACTTGAAGAGATATTTACGGCAGAAGCGATGAAAAAATTAAAAAATTCTACTGATGATGAATTAGTTAGTTTTACAGTTAAAATTTTTAAAAAGGGAACAAGGGAAAATATGTAAAAGATGGAGTTGAATACGCTATAAAAACTTTTGACACCTAGTATAAAAAATATATTTAGCAAAATACGGTGGAATTAAAACCTCAAAAGATAGTAATAATTTTAATTCGTATAAACAAATAATGAAAGAAAAAAGTAGTGGTCAACTACCATCTGTTCGAAAAGAAGATGGTGATGATGCACAAGGTGCAACTGGTAAAACTACAAAAACAAATGGAAAGAAATTTTCTCAAAGTGGATATCCAAGCGGGGTTTCAGGTAGTTGTCTAGTTCGTTGTCCTAATAGTATTTTCGGGGATATATCACGATTAGAAATTCTCGTAGGAGGGAGACGAGCTGAAAATAACTCACCGGAAATAATTAATGAGGCAGCTGATATCTGTAGACGACTTTTTGAAGGCGGTATCATAGATATTAGTGTATATAGAGAATTTATTGATGTGCTACTAGCGGACAGTTACCACAGTGATTAAAGCACCGAAATGGCTAACATTGAAAATCCAAAGGATTTTTGCGATTAGATAAATGCCATTTAGATAAGATGATCATACACTACAACCACAACAAACCAACCATGGTCTATGTAGTAAATTCACGACTGCCTGTTTATAGAGCGTACTATGGAGATGATCTCGGCAATACCATTGCAGGGTTATTTGCAAGAATGGATCCAAAATTAGCACCAATCGTTAAACAGTTATCAATGAAAGCTGTTGATGTTATTCGTGATAAGGGTATTAGCGCTGTTGGTGATGTTGCCGGGAAAGCATTTTCCGCGGCTAAGAAAAAACTACTAGCGTTAGTGCGGCGACGAAAGAAACCAACAATTACCTCGTCATCATCGATAAAGTCACTAGGACCACTACCATCTACGGAAATTATGCCTGCATGTATTAGCAAAATAATAAATAACGCAGTGGATCAAAAAATAGCATAACTGAGCAGCGTCCAGGATAATATTACTGCAAATATGATAGCGGGAAGTGGTTTGAAATCGCGAGCGAGATTCCGATTTAGATCAAGAAATATATAATAATATGTTCAAATCGGATCCTGATACAGCGTTCGATATGGATGCCCAAGTACCCAAGAATGATTCTGTACTCAATTATCATTATTATTCCTATAATGCATTATAACCAAATAGTCGATGAAGAATCGAACTTCAGGTCCAGGATACCAGCAAATACTTTCTACCCGCTGAAGCGTTTATCAAAGTAGAAGGAGAAATTGTAATAAATGATCCCGACCATAATGATCCACCACATGACCTAAATGTCAAAGTTGGCTTTGTCAATAATGGTATCATGGCATTATGTAGTAGCGCTAGATATACGATTGATGGAAAAGAGATTGAATCTATAGTGCATGATGTTGATGTTGCCACAACAATAGTGGGGTTTGCAAGATGCTCTGATGATTATACAACATCGGCAGGTCCATCTATGATGTTCGCTAAGGATATTACTGATCACGCTGATCATAATAAGTATCTTAAATTACGGACACTAGTAGCTACTGGAATTGCTGATCAACCAGATGATACTCTTGAACACGAACCATGACCAGCTAATCCTTTTGATATTATAAAAGGTGATAATACTCATTACAACTTAGGGTTTGCAACACGCGTATCAATGTTGCATAGACAGCTTAGATTATTTTATTGCGTGATTCCACTACATCATATATTTGGATTCTGCAGAAATGTTATAAAAGTTATCTATGGAGCGAAGCATACAGTAGTACTCGTGCGAGGCGGCGACGATAATAATGCAATCTGGCGAGAAAGGGCTAAGCTGCTGCTCTAGTCGCTAATGGCAAGGTGATTATAACAAAACTCTCACTGTGGATGCCAGTAATGAATCCATCAATCACCGCAGAAAAAAGATTACTATCATTTATGGATACAGGCGGCAAATCATTGCTTTCATGGCTAACAATAACAACTGATACTATGGATAGTACTGTTAATGGTGTATTTACATGGCACTTGGCATCAAAACAAGGGGTTTCTGCGCCATGGCATATATTTGTTGTGTTACAGGATAAAACGCGATTGGGTTCACAATTACGCAGCCATATGATATTTGATAAATTGGGTGTTAATGATGTCTCGTTGAGGATAAACGGCCAGCAAAAACCATCTGAGGATATTTTACTTAATTACGATCAAAACCAAATAGCACATGCGTATCATCGTTTGCGGTCATTTATGGGACGCGATAATAACGTAGATACCGGTCTGCAAATGTCACAATTGGATTTTACAAACCTATATCCGATTTATTACTTTTTGTTGGAACATCTTGACTTAACCAGACAATCCGTCGTTGACATACACTTTCAAGCACGTGTAACAGCTCCTCCTGCTGGTGGTTACAGAGTAGTTGCTGTCATTCTCAGTGACAAATCAATGTTACTCGAAGGTGTTGGTGGACGAATGAGGGTAGTTGATGCACCAGTAGAAAATATGTCGTAGACAATTAGATCAATCTATTATTAAATAAAATGTTATAGTCATGTTAGTGTTACGTTAACTCCTGGTCAAATTAAAAAATTGCAATCGGAATCAGCTAAACAATGTGGAACCACAATATTGCTGAAGCACAATCAGATGTCTGGTGGTCAAAATAAATTGTCATTGACAACTCGTCAGATAAAACACTTTAATGATGCCATCAAAGATAAAGAAAGGTGTTCAGGTCACTCTCTCCGCGGCCGCAATTAAGAACATTATAAAATCAGGTGGTATATTCCCACTTTTCGCTGCGTTACCAGCGTTGATTGCGGCCGCGGCCCCAGTGGTATCAAAAGCTGGCGCGCTAGGAGCCGTTGGTACCGCGTCAGGGATGGCACTAAAGAGAGCTACCGGACAGGGATACAAAAAAAAAAAAAGAAACGATCAGGAAAGGTTCTAAGACTACCAGGAACTCCATATTCATGGTACAGCGGAAACGGCCTTAGACTAAGAACAGTTTACTAACAATAGTTCCCATGTCAAATTTTGATTTACACGATGCTGCTAAAATACTAGCGATAAAAAACTTTAGAGGTGTCTTTATGAGATCAATTACCACAACAACCGAACAACACTGAAACAGGTATCATTAATGTCAATAACAGCACCGGACCTGGAACTCACTGGGTTGCATACGCGATTCATTCGCGTGTGATTGTTTATTTCGATTCACATGGGTTAGCACCGCCTAAAGAGTTTATGCGTTATATAAACCGCTTAAAAACTTCTATCTGGTATTCCACGCTACCAACACAGAAAATGAATGACCCACCAATATGCGGCATAGAAGTATTAAATGTCCTCAACGCTATTTCATCATTGGGAAAACCACCCCATAAAACCTTACACGAATATACGAGTAATCGCCTTTTAGAGAGAAATTATATAAAATAACATGATTGATGTTTGGGGAAGATCTCTATCAAGGTTGGAGAAACCCTCCGCGGAAATATCTGCAACCGGTGATGGAAAAAAAAATCGAAATGAAATATCCGAGGTGTTAAACCTCGCAAGTGTTGATCCAAATAAAATAATTCTATTTCAAGATCGTCAAGGTAAATTGAAAACTAATAATGTTTCCCTTTATGATATTTCAGATAAACAGCGCGACGCAGTAGAAGATACTATCGCGTTGTTTTCCGATCAGGGTAAACTCAAACCGGGTGTTCTCATTTCAACTATTGTGAATAGAATTAACAATTTAGAACCATGAAAAAAATGACGCGATGAATACGACGACCATATAACTAAATTCGATCAGTTTTCTAAATTACAAAGAAGTATAATTGACAATATTGATAAACCTCTTAGATATCATTGGAAATCCACCGGCGAAGACACCGAAACTAACGGAGATAAAAACCTCCATGGATAATTTGTCTAAGATGCGATCCGATTATGGCCTTCATATTGAACAATTTACTACGTAACGTAAAAACGTTTTAAAAAACCGATGATGCCGTCGATGAATTTTTTGGTAAAAATTACTAACCCAAAGAAATCAAAACAGATCTCGCTGGTATTATCACGTAACTCGATGAAATAACCGCGATTAATCGACGAATAGAAGTTGTTCGCGAAGATATTAAAACGACCAACGATGTCATCAGGGATGATCTACCGAGGATGATAGAAAAACTTGAAGAAAAAAAAAATCCCTCACGAACAAAAAAATCGTAAATAATGTGTTCGCGATCCAACACGGAACATTTACGTGGACACCATCCACTAACATATTAAATATCACCGCGACCTGCAAAGGTATTTATCGATTAACACTAGTGTCGCCGACGCAATTTAATATTTCATCAACGAGTTCATCTGGGGTCAAAAATATGATATTAACGATCATCGACAAGGAAAAAACTGAATGATTCGCAATAATATCCACTGATAATAATTTGGTTAGGGTTTCATTAACATGTTATGCGGAATTCGTTGCGGATATAAGTAAACAATTGATTTGAATTCGCTGGCGAATTTAACCTAACAAATTTTACGCCAGCAATTCGAAATTTATTATAATAAATAAAATATCATCATTGGCAACGTCACAACAGTATCGCTATTATCAGGTCAGAGAATTTCAAACTAAACTGAAAACACTCAGGAGTACCAAACAAAAATTTAAAAAATATACCAGCGAAGAATCACCGCAGTCGACGTTATCGTGTACTCGTTATCAGGTATAACCACCGGAGCTGGTATTATACTCTCCTCGGTGACAATGATTGCCCCGTTAGCTGTTCCAATTTGTATATCTGCAACGACAACAATCGCTGGAATTATTTTAATAATAACAAAAAAATATCATCATGCAGCCAGCGTAAACTACAAGACTACATAATTAAGTTCCATGTTGTGTCAACCGCATACTCGCAATTATCCTCGATGATATCGTCCTCACTCGATGACACATTAAATATCAGATAATGAGTTTTCAGCGATGGTACGTGTTTATGATTCCGCGATGTCAAAATTAGAAAAACAACACGAATATAATAACAATGGCAACATCGGAAGAACTACTTCAACGAATAGCGAAGATACCACACCGGTGGAAACCAGCATGATCTCAATAACCTCAACAAACCTTGAATTCAGTGTCATTTTCCCTACTGCGGTTCCAGTTAAGGAAATAGCACTAGCAAAACTACGAGTATACCATAGTTGGCCAAATATCAGATCAGTACCATTCGGTGGTCAGCAACCAAATAATTCCCTGGTGTTTTCGAGTAAGAATAAACAAGACGGAACTCCAGATTGGAACGTTGTTTCATTACATCTGGGTCCTACCAAATCGAACAAATTAATAATGAATTTCAGCGTAGAATAAAATCCATTATTGGATTTTGCATCGAAAATCGCTATAACATTTCATGAACCAACACTATCATCTGCCATTGAGATAAACTCACCCGGATATGTCGTAGATATCTATCAGAGTTCTATAAGGACAATACTGGGTTGGCCTGAAATCCCACCTTGGACATCTTATCAAATACCAGAACCTAAAAAGATCTGATTATGTCACAGATGTACAGTCATACCACGAAATTGTCCGTTATATCAAAATTATTTACCTGATATAAAAAATGCGAATTAACTGATAGATTCACATTTCTCGATAACAGTACCATGCAATAGGAATTTGGTTTTGAGAAAAGTCTTGCTTCATCGATTGCAATTATATTTACTCTAAATAATGTCATTGATTATTTGAAAGAGATTAATCAATTACATAAAACACAACTAGAGAGACAATGACATAGTATCCAGGAGCATCTCTCTGATATAACGAGTTCACACAGTGAGATAATAAAATATGTTGAGATATTAAATCAGCTTGTATCAGACATGGAATATATCAACAAACGAATAGTACAGATAATAATTAATGACAAGAACGGAGATAAAAAAAATTCCTAACCGGTTACAATATCATAGAAGCTGATTTACCCAATTTCAAGTTTCTTGGGTATAAGGCAAATGAACTTTAAAAAAATCTGTTAATGATATTATTCAAGAAAACTTTTCTCTGATACTCGCCGAATGGAAAAAAATGCCACAACCACAAACAAATATCCTCAAACATAATAATGACCCAGATGGTGGTGGTAGGCATGTCGCTCCTCTAAACGTTAATATATCCTCGGTGATTGCAGTGAATCTATTATGTGATGTTATCGAAGCAAGTTACCAAATAAATCTCGAAAGATCAAATCAAGCCCAACAAGGATATATTTTATACTCATTTGCACCAACGGCTTCTCCAGGGTTTCTAATCATTGAGGATCCAACTAATCCAGTGTATATGCGATATCATAATGTTTCATTAACGAGAATTAATTTCAAACTCACTGACTAGTCCAATAATTTGATTTACGAGGAGAGATTTTACAAATCAGTCTGTTTGTGAAATCGTAAAGAATTTTCAATTCGTCTCCTAAGCGCAATCAGCGTCGGGGTCTGAAGCGTGACAAACCGAAACCATTTCTCTTTTTTTTTTTTGTTTTGTCTGCCTGAATTGGTTTCGGTTTGAAATCCTTTAGGATTTTGTTTGAAATAGTTTCGGTTTGATTGAAATAGTTTCGGTCTGTCCATTCTCTTTGCTGCTCACTTTGCCAAGCATCGACGTTGCCTGAGGAAAAGACGTATGTGTTTAAAGAAAAAGAGGAGTCACCAAAGAGGAGGTTTCTTTGGCGATTTTGGAAAACAATACAGATCGTCACCTTTTGACAAAGCGATAGTTCCAAAAGAAGATGAAAGCGTATGTGTACCAAGTCGTTGACGACAGTGTATTTGTGGAACAAACAAACAAATATGTCAACCCGCAGAAAACGTCCTTATTCACTCTTCTAATGAAAGATAAGAAAATTACTACCTCCTCTTGTAGCCAAACATGGGGAGATGTCCATCCTGTCCAAAGCCTCTCAACCCATGCAAAAACAAATCATTCAAACTGCCTCCAAAAATGTCCAAAAATGTCATCGATACCGTGTGCGAATGTTGTTTGAATGTCTTGAAATGCACGATAATTGGGTCTGCACAGCAGTAAAAACACTTAGCCAAACATCGGCACGTTCTTCGCAAAACGGTCCAGAAAAAAATACACATTCGTGAAAAGAAAAAGATGTTTGTGGATCGAGGAGGGTTTATTCTCCTTATTGCCAAAGCAATAGTAGCCCCTGTGTTTGGATGATAGGAACTCTTTTACCCGCCTTAGAAAATAGATTGATGAGACGATAAAGGGATCTATGGAACACAACGATCTCGGACGTGTAATTTAGAAGTGAATGGAAGGACGAAAAGTGACTTTAGTACTTTAGTACCTTATAAACGATTGATGGAATACCATCGTTGGCAAGAACAACGAACCATACATTTATCACCCAATCCTCATGTGACCAAGATGTCCCAATTACAAAACGAACTGCAATCGGTGATGGATCAAAACAATTTGTCCAAAACAGACAAATCGTAAAAGTAAGGTCAAATCTTACAACAACTGCAACTCGTTCATCAGAATGCTGTAGAACAAACAGCTCAATCCACTCTGAAAGATTGTATGGCTCTGATTAAAGGTCTGTCACCATCAGTACCCACAGCGGCCAAGACTGACGTAACTCCACAATTATCTGAGAAAGAAGAGCCACGAGAAGTCTTTCAAACACCCTCCGCAGCTCCCATTCCTAGTAAGATTGCAGCATTATTGTTGTTGATGGATCACAACAATTTGTCCCTTCTCCCACTCCCCAAAAAGAAGAACTCAAAATTTGGGTGAAAAAGAAAGTAGGGAAACCAGAAGTGAGAAAAGAAAAGAAGACCAAAGCTACCCCATTACCTCCACCACCTCTACCCTCGACGTTTACCCCTGTGACACATTGGACAAGTAAAACCGTTTCCAAACATCCACAATTTCGCCACACCCAAAATAGAATCATCCAAGAGTGGGTGACTTATTAATAAAACAATGGAGAAGGTGTTAGCCAGCATTTAATACGATGTAGCCCATCATGCAGGTTACGCAGGAGTTCAGAAATTGTATCGTGCTCGAAAAGTCTCAGTTTACCCGAAGTGCAAGAACAAGCCACGTAGCTTTACACAGACCCATTCGACGAAAACGTTTTACAGAAGTCGGACTCAAGTGAAAAACATCGATCATTTAGCTCATGAGCCGATGTCTCTCTATTTAGCCTTGGCTACTAATATTTGTTTTGTGTCTTTTCTAAATTTGCCTGGGGCATGCCATTGACTTCCAAATCGAACAGAGATATAGTACGAGCCCTCCAATTGGTGCTGAAACAAAGTGTTCGTCACCATCTTTGATGGCAAACCGACAAAGGCACCACATTTCTGAACCAATCCGTTTTCAACGCACCTTGAAAAAATGTATGTGGAAATATTTTACGCATCAACACACTCTGAACTGCATTGACGTCTTTCCCCACTTAGTACAAGCGGGGAACCAATCTTACCATCGACGCATAGGATGTGTCCCACAAGATATGACACCCGATAACGAAGTGACTGTTTTTGAGCGCCTGTTTTTTACGTCCTCTACGATCGCTGTCACCAAGAAAGGTGGAGTGTTGACAACTGGAGATTGGGTTCGCATTGGTAAAACTAAATGCACTTTCGACAAAGTTTGCTTACTCAACTGGACCACCGAATCGTTTCATGTTACTGGACGAGTGCGTGGTCATCTTCCTGACGTTTATAAATTGGAAGACATGTACGGAGTATTAAAAGGAACGTTTAACTTGCTTGAGTTACAAAACGTAATAAAATAAAGAAGATGAAGTGTTCGACATTGAAAACATTCTCGAGCGAAAAACCCGTAAAATGGGAAACCATCGTGTCAAAGAACTCAAAGTACGTTGGAAAGTATATCCTCCCAGTTTTGATTCTTGGACTGATGCTTCGCAAGTCATCGACAATAAAAATAAATGACCATCATGCCCTTCAACACAGCCTCAGCTGACACAGTGACTACTCCTTTACCCACTTCTTCTCTGAAAGATCTACAAAAGCAACACTTGTGGGTGTGGTGTGGAGAACATGTACCTAAAATGCAAATCGTCTTTTTCTGTCAAATCTTTGTGGTGTATTGTGTCATCGGTGCAGCCATTGCCAATTTGACTTTGCAACAAGGAGACAAACAATTGTGGACCATTATAATATCAGTATTCGAGGTTTTCAGTACTGGTATGCACTGTGTCACCTATCAGGTACTTATCTTACATAAACTGGCTGATCATAGGTTACAATTTCTGCATCACCAATTTTATTTTCGGAAAATATATTTACTGCTGGCGAGTACACTATTTTAAAAATGTTCCCACGAATTTCACTTTTTCAAGACACGACTGTACTCCATATTCTCAAAGAAAATCTAAATCTTCCTAATATCAATATCACTGTAAGGAACTGTTTTAAGTGGTCCATTCTCAATTACAATCCTGGGGTCACTTGCTCTCACAAGATGGTACATATGCATTGTTTTAATTCGCTCATAGAAGTTTCTGTTCTAGGACTACAGCATGAGTGCCATTTAAGTTGAGTCCAATTTTCAAATTGTATTACAACTTGTGCAACATGTAAATCAAGATCCTAACATTAGGACAAGTACATGCCACTGTAAAACTATTTTTCGAGCATTACCTATAATCTATGACTATGTATTGATAGTTTTCCACAATCATTTGATTTAAACTGGTTATTAAGTCTATTTAAATATAGAGAAAAGAACACCCATATAGATATACAATATCTTGAAGGTCAGTGTCTTTATTGACGTAGTGGTAGATCATTTACTTTAAGACCCAGTGTTGCATTACTGTACATCTAGTCAAGTCTACTGCAAATTCAGTGTTGCATTACTTTACATCTAGTCAAGTCTACTGCTAAGTCAGTGTTGCATTACTGTACTTCTAGTCAGACTACTGCCAATTCAGTTCTGCATTACTGTACATCTAGTCAAGTCTACTGCAAATTCAGTGTTGCATTACTTTACATCTAGTCAAGTCTACTGCCAATTCAGTGTTGCATTACTGTACTTCTAGTCAGACTACTGCCAATTCAGTTCTGTATTACTGTACATCTAGTCAGGCTACTGCCAATTCAGTGCTTCATTGCTGTAATCTAGTCAGACTGCTGCAAGTTCAGTGTTGCATTAATGTACATCTAGTCAGTCTACGTCCAATTCAGTGTTGCATTACGGTAATTCTAGTCAGTCTACTGCCAGTTCATTGTTGCATTACTGTACATCTAGTCAGTCTACCGCCAATTCAGTGCTGCATTACTGTGATTCTAGTCAGTCTTCAGCCAATTCAGTGTTGCATTACGGTACATCTTGTCAGTCCTCTACCAATTAAGTGTTGCATTACTGTACTTCTAGTCGGTCTACAGCCAATTTAGTTTTGCATTACTGTATGTACTTCTAGTCAGTCTACTGCCAGTTCGGTGTTGCATTACCTTATATATAGTCAGTCTACTGCTAATTCTGTATAGCTGTACTATACATATAGTAAGTATACTGCCAATTCAATAAAGCAGTACTCTACATATGACAAGAATTTCATAAACTCAGAAATCAAGTAACAATTAACTTCCATCTTTTACATTAAAGGGTCAGTTTTGAATACAGATACTGAGGTGTTTCCATGAAAGTTGTTTGTTAAATTTTCTTTGCAAATCTCATTATAACAAATCATATTAAAGATACATTTCATTTTAAGAATGAAGATGAAGAAACAAGTGATCTCCAATTCACCATCATATTATTTCAGACTTATTTGATAACATGTTATCAATTTTTCTCATCATAATTCCTCTTATAAGTGGTTTACCAGCAACTATTTCTTGGAGCCCGTTTGTTTGAATTACAAATTGTGAGGTATTTCCATGACAATTTTAAAGAGAATTTAAAGTACCAAAGATCTTCACAAAAATGCAATAGACATCAAGAATCAGGTTATGGCAAATAATGTGTCACTGATAATAGGGGATACATGATTAAAAAGATCTTGTAAATATTTTAATTACTCTTTTTGTACTTAAGATATATTTCTCGCATGTTTAACTTATATGTTGTACCATGTTCTTCAATGCACATTCAGTTTACATTTGACTTAATTCATCTTTCTCCACTGTTTTCACGTGATTGACATAGCAATCTTATTTTTCTAAAATCATTGGGCTTATTGAACCATATTTGCTGCACCCAGAAAGGGACGTGAACGTCACTCTATTGACAAGTTACTCACCTTAAAAAAGAATACATATATTTTACTTTCCGTTGTCACAATTTTCAGTTTTGAAAAATCCATTTAGTCTACATCAGTCAAGTGATAGCTTTGTCCATATGTTCATTTGTTTTTTTATGTATGTGTATAATTATATATATATATATATATATATATATATATATATATATATATATATATATATATATATATATATGGAGATTGTGAATAATAGATTACAATATTTCTTTTTCAGATGTGACAAATAGGACCATATCAACAAAATAGCTATGGCAAGTTCCTTCATTACACCTTATGCATCCTGCCCAGAGACAACAAACTTTGCACGCATTTGTCGAATAGTGGTTGATATATTAAGAGACATTCTCTGGCAGGTATTAACACATGAAGTTAAACCAGCTGATCTACCGATCCAAGTTTCGAAATATCAATACAAATTGAAAAGTCTTGATGTAAAGATAAAGACGTGGCTGTTAGGCATATCTCTTTCCTCCTCTGAGATTCCCAGTGCTGAAAAGTTTGATGTCTGCTCTCTTTACACGCTAATAAGGAACCTTTGTAGCACTATCCCAACTCCCACCACACAGTGGGGAAACACGCCCCCCGCAAGTGGAATAACATTAGGTGATGACATAGAAAGAATAAGAGAGTTCAGAAACACTCTTTATGGCCATGCTACGCAGGCCAAAATAGATACTGCAGATTTCAACAACATATGCACAGATATTAATGATGTTGTCGGCAGATTTGATGTGTACTTTAATGCCAATTGTAAAGCCATGAAATGCAACTTCAAAAGTGACATTGATACAGTTCTTACATGCAGTATGGACAAAACTCTTGAGGATGAATACATTGAAAAATTGAAGGAAATTGTTGTTTTATTCGGTAAGTGTATACTTTTATGTGTAATTAAATGGAGCTTTTCAGGCAGCAAAATATGCATACTTTGAAAAGATTCTACATATTCAAATGTTTAAAAAATATTAAGCACCAGAATTTAAGTGTAATTTGTCTTCTGTAGATTAAAGGTTTGTGAGATGTATACTGTTTGTATTATAAACATTCATTTATGAATCAAATTCTTCTTTAGCAACTTTTCAACACAATTTTTTTCATTTTGATAAATGAATGGTGAAGAATAAAATTAAAAAAATATTAATTAAATGTCAAATACATATTGAAAATGCCATGCTTTATTCCTGAATCACTTAATTCAATGACGTAATAACTTTGCTGTTCTAAAGATATTCAAGTGTTTAAGTTTTCAAAATTTTAAGCCTTTTCTAAAAATATTCAGACGTTAGTTTTATTTACGCATCATATTCTGAACTACAGTAGTTTTCCATTTATTTTTAAATCACAATAAGACAAAGTTTTAACTGGTCTGTGGTAGATTGTACATGTAATTAAGAACAATGTAAGGGAATTGAAAGCAAACCAAAGCCTTTACTTTATTCAGTATTTTGATAGTCTTTTTCTTGATGAAATCTTCAGAATAAGCATGATTATACGTATGTACAAGCTTTCGTTGTTTTTGAACTTATTATGAACTTGTAAGACAATTTAACAACTATACCTTAGTTGTCCTAAGACTTTAGTGTTGTTTTGATTTAAGAAAATAGATTAAGTGTTAGAAAAATGAGAAACTACTAACAGAATGCATTATGTGCTGAAAATTTTAAGAACAAGCTACGAAAGAAAGAAAGAAAGATTACAAAAGAAAGATTATTTTAAGAAACAGCATCAGCAAATACATGTATGTTTTATAAATACGTACATTTTAACAAAATTAAATATGTGCAGATTGTCAGATAGAAAAATAGAGCTGTGATTCTGAATCATATCCTATTGTAAGTCTCTTAGTCTGCCTATGTTCTTACTCACGCCATACATTTAAGCAATGGGGTACTTGTTGGTTATTTAAATGTAATGTCTACAGAGTCACATGAATATCACTTTCTAAAATTCCTCTTTTGAAATTGTATTGCATTAAATTAAAGAATCCAGCTATCCATTTCATTACAGTTGTCCATAAACAATACTTATCTTTTTCAGATGATGTAAAGAAGCAAGTTGATGACGTAGGGGATGAGGTTTGTTCTGCAAGGGAGGAAGTTACCAATTTAAAGCATCATGTTAACAATGCAAGCCAGAATGTTCATGATGTAAAGCAGGACATTGACATTGCAAGGCAGGAAGTTAACACTGTAAGTCAAGAAGTTGGCAATGTAAAGGAGGAAGTTGGCAATGTAAATCAGAAAGTTGGCGATGTAGAAGAGAATGTTGACAACGTAAAACATGACCTATTAAATGTACAAAAAGAAGTTCCCAAGATAAATCAGGAAGTTGTTGATGTAAAGCAGGAAGTTGGCAGTGTAATGCAGAAAGTTTGTGAAGTAATGGAGAACGTTTTTGATGTAAGGCAGGAAGTTGGTTATTCAAGGCAGGAAGTTGTCAGTGTAAAGCAGGAAGTTATCAATGTAAAGCAGGAAAATAGCAGTGTAACTCAGACCATTTTGGATGTAAAGCAAGATGTTAACACTGTAAAGCGGGAAGTTGGCAGTGTCAAGCAGGAAGTTGGCAGTGTAAATCAGGAAGTTGGCAACGTTTATCAGAAAGTTGTTGATGTTACGCAGAATGTTTGCGATGTACATCGTCAAGTTGTTCATGTAAAGGAGGCAATTGGCAATGTTAAAAAGCATGTTGGTGAAGTAAAGCAGCGTTTAAAAATTCTTCAAAATGAAGCTGGTGTAAAGCAGCAAGTCGGCGATGTTAATATGAATTTAGAAATTCTCCATGATAAAGTTGATGTTCTCAAAAAGGGTAAGATGTTTGATAAGCTACTCAATGTTTTGTGTTCTCATAGGGTAAATTTAAAATTTTGCAGGGTTTAGTCATGCAAATGATTATTCAGTAATTAAGTGACATATTTAAATAAATATTGGCACCCTCTAATTTGTAATTTGGTTGGTTTCAAATTTTTCAATTTGTTTAACGCTCAAAGTACTGATATATGTCTTCCATTATGATTGATTTCCATTGATTGCTAAAATTATACACATTTCCAAACACATAGACAATCTCAGTAATGCTTTTACAAGATGACATGACCCTTTGCGAGCTCCAAGCACTTTACATCATCTATAATGATATGTCTGCAGAACGAATAAAAGAAACGAAGACCAATGAAATTGGAAAACATAAAAAATGCTGAAAATATTTAAGTACAAAACATTATTAAGTCTTTAAGTTTGTTTCTACAGTCGAAAGAGGTGAGTTTTAAGAGCAGTCTTGAAAGGGATCACTGTGTCTTTGTGTTTAATTTCAATGGACAATTAATTTCACATTGCTGGTATGCAAACGAACGTTGTCGATATGACTTTGTGTTCATAGTGGAAACAATTAGTATACGATTGTCAGAAGATGAGCGTAAGTATCTTGCTGGTGTGTACACATAGGTGCGGCTGCATAGGTATGTTGGACTGGAGTCCGTCAATGAAACGTAGCACAGAGAACAAATGTTGTGTTTGATTTTTGATCGAATGTGATAGCCAGTGTGGGATACAGAGCAACTGGGATGTGTGCTCTGATCGTGGTACTCTAAAGATGATTCGAGCAGCTGAGTTTTGAAGTGTCTGGAGTAGATATTGAGACGAACCAGCCAGAGGTGAGTTACATTAGTTCAGTCTTGAAAGTACTACTGAACACACAATTGTTTTATTGGCATCAACTGAAAGATGTTTGCAAATGGAGTTGATGCGTCTCAGCTCAAGATATGCAGCCTTGCAAATGTTCAGAACATGTTGGTGCAATGTTAGAGTACTGTCTAGAGAAACACCTAGGTTTGTACTGACTCTGAGAATTGGTGTTGCTGATATTTATCGTTTGAGGTTAAGGATGTGAATGAGACAGTCGTTGTGTTGTGATCAGAGTGGTCTCATCTTTATCATCATTCATCTTAGCTTGTTACATATCATATGTTACTCTTTGAATGGTAGCATCAGCTTCCGTTGGGTGGCTAGACTTGTATAATTGAGTGTCATCAGCGTACCATCGGTGACATACTGGGTGATGATCGATGACACTTGAGAGCGGCTGAGTCTAATGTAATCAAAAGAACAGTTCCAAGAACAGACCCCTGTGGAATACCACATCATAGATCAACTGGGCTGGAGATTATTCCATTTGCAGATGCAATTTGTGTCCTGTTGACTAGGTAGGACTTGAACAATTGTAAGGCTGTATTCTGAATGCCACGTACATGCTGGAGACGGTGAAGTAATATATCATGGTCTATTGTGTAGAATGTTGCAGAGAAATCAAGGAGGGTTAGGACTGTAATCTTTCCGGTATCCAAAGCAGAGAGAATGTCATTAAATACTTTAAAAAGAGTAGTTTCAGTACTGTGGCAAGGGCAATATGCAGACTGTAACATTGGTAAAAAGACTGGTTGAATTCAAATGAGATACAAGTTGGGTTAGGACAACGTTTTTAAAGATTTTTTTTATATGAGCGGGAGATTAGAAACTGGGTGGTAGGTCGTTTAAATAAATATGGTCAAGTGTTGGTTTCCTCAGCAGAGGCTTTACGATCATGGCAGTTTTGAACAATGATAGGAATTCCACGGATGAGAGATAATATCAGTTAGTGAAGGCAATATCGTGTCAAAGCTTTCAAGCAGCTGTAATGTTGGAATTGGATCAAGTTCACAAGACTTTGGTGCTCTCTTCATCACAATTTTCCATCGAGACAGGTGTAAATGCTCCTAATGGTTGTCACTGAAATTCTGTATCATAACTGTATGGTGACAACGAGTCAATTGAAATTGTGTTGTCAATCGTATCTCTAATGGTTTGTACTTTGTCACAGAAAACATTTTGCAAATACAGGTAGGTCCGAAAGGTCTACTTGAGAGAAGGTAGTTGTACGTGGTGTACATTTATTAATTGACATTAGTTTGTTATTTAACTCGAAGAGCTCTTTGCAGCTTGAACTCTTTGTGATCGTAATATTGTAGTGGAATAATTTGGCATATGGACTATGTTTGTGACGTTCTTCTTAGCTGCTTCAGCGATATTTTTTTTTATGAATAGTGAGTCTTGTGGAAAGCCAAAGCCTCTCTGCTTTACGGCAATGTCTTTTAGCAGTGCCACGCTGTTCCCTAACACTGCTATACCACAGAGAACACGTTTGAATTGATACTCTGCACTTGCTGGCTGGGATTGTTTTTCAAGCAATGAATGCAGGCAGTTATCGAGTTGTTCTGCTGTAAGTGGTAATAAAGATGTTAGGTTTTTTTGGATGTCATGCATTGGTTTGGTTATATTTATCATAGAGAGGTTTCTCTTAGTAGCAAATAAAGGTGGAGGATTAAGGACTGATACGTCGAGATATATAATGCAGAAGTGATCTTATGCAAGTTCGTGGGGTACAAGGGTGGATTGATGAATATTATCTTCAGGTCTATGAAGAATCCAGTCTAACATGTGACCAAGGTTTTGGGTGAGTTGGTGAACTGACTGTTTAAGATTGAAAACATGAATGGAATCCAGGAGTTTTGATGTGTATGGGTTTCCAGTACAGTCAAAGTTAAAGTTGAAATCTGGAAGAATAATTAGGTTTCCACCTATCCAATTTCCATACTCCAGAACATTCGAAAACTGCTCTATATAGAGAGAATCAGTCAGCTTGATTTTTATATTAGGAGCAGGGTGGTAGAGACAGGTTGTAGTTGATTGGGATTTCAAACGTAGCTTTAACAATTTGTTTTTCAGTCATATCGCCATGATGTCTGCAGCGTGACAGTTTGTAGTGATTTCTGGCACTGGGGCATCATGCTGCATACATGTAGCATGATTTCCCACCCAGCCACATTATTATTAGACCAGGCCAACCAGTGCTAACACTAACCTCTTAATGCTAAACACCAAACGAGGTAGCTGTTAGTAGAATTTTTGTAAGTCTTTGTTATGACTTGGCTGGGGTTCGAACCCTCTACCTTCCACTTCTGAGGTGGACGTTCTAACCACTAGGGCACCGGAGCGGTCAGCAACGATAGAAACAAAAAAAATGGACTGACCATTGTTCCAGTGTGACTATTGTTTGGACTAGTTCAATCAATGTGTGGCTGAAATTGAAGATTGTGTTGTACTTAAGACATTTTATCATGGTATTCTTTGTGATGACAGCAATTCCACCTCTGCGAGAGTGGCGGGAGAGCGGCTTGATGGAGTAAGTGGTGGGTGTTAAATCTGCGCATACCTGATGTTTTAGGCATGTTTCTGTCAGGAGGAAAATGTTGATATTCTGGTTGTTGATACAATTAACTGTTTCTCTGCACTTTTCCTTTAGTCCTTCTGATTGGGCATTGAATAATGCATTAAGCAATGGGATCTCTGAGACAGTTGATAGAACGGTTGACGATTTAAGATGGATTTGTAACAGATTATCAAACTTAATGACCGACTTTTTAAGTTGTTTTGTCTTGAAAGGGCAAAAGGGAAATAACTGGAATTCTTCTTCCTGTTGAATGCTCGCCAGCTTTGAAGCAGCATTTCATTTTTCATTTCTGTTTTCATTTAAATAATTACGAATGTAGCCCCAGTTAATTTGGTCTTGACCACATATAGTGTAGTATGAAGAGCAAAATTGTGATCATTTAAAACGATTAATTAGGGTCCATCATTGCGTAAGAGGGATGACTGGCGATCACATGATGGCAGTTCATTAAAACACAAATGATGTCATAACAGTGGAACAAGACAGCTGAGAAGATTTATTATTGTACTCGTTTCCAAAAAAAGAGATGAAGAAGCACATGTGAACTTAACAGCCAATGCATGATGAAACACAATAATGTAGACGAAGAAAGAAAAACAAGCACATCTATCACGCAAAAAAGCACAAAAAAGAAGAGCTGCCAGTCAAGCGATAGCGGCCATCTTTCCAGATTATATATATATATATATATATATATATATATATATATATATATATATATATATATATATATATATATATATATATATATGCTTCAGTTTAAGGTTTGGGTGGGGTGGGGTGCTCTCATAGAGCCTGAAGAAATAGTTCCTTTATGGCTAGTAGTCGAAAGTAGCTTCTCTCCACATCAGCAATCCCAAAATCTACTTGCATATTTATACCTCTTCCATTGGACAAAATTCTTGGAGATTGCTCTAAGGCTGTCACATTCTAGGCAAAATATTTGTTCTTATAGAGATTTTGTTCAGACAGAGGCGAGAAGTCCTCATGGAATAATCTCTACACGAATTAGTAGCAGAGCCATTTCATCTGGGGGAAGGTCAAATGCAGTTTTTGTAAAGAAGGTGAATAACAAGTTTTATTTTATGTCTCTCAATTGCCAGAGCAGATAACATAGGCACTGGATGCCTTCACTCTGAAGTTGAATTATCTATATGGCTCTTCATTCTTATGTTTCCAAAGAACTCCTCAGGTTCTTTGATAGTCCGGACTTCTGAAACAGGCATCATCCTGATTTTCGCAAGTCATTAAGATTAGGCGCTATACAAAGTCCTCATTATTATTATTATTATTTTTATTATTATTATTATTTTTATTATTATTATTATTATTATTATTATTATTATTATTATTAATATTAAGAGTTACAGAGCGGTGCAGTCTAACACTCGTCCAGTATCTATGATCTCTACTATAAGGTTAAATAACATCTTTCATAGTTGATTAATGTCTTTGAGCTACATAGACCAGGTATTCATTAATCTGGAGGTGGTACCTCACATGAATTGTTATGGTTGTTATCTGAACTATATATTAACCTTTGGGATTTAATCGTTAAGAATGTATTCTAAATTCCATTTTAAATTCCATTCTAAATTCCATTTTAAATTCCATTTTAAATTCTTTGTTATCTGAAAGGAGAAGTTAATTTTATGATTTCGTGGAAAATTTGATTGATTAAACGTCAGAGGTAACTATGAAAGAGATCTCTCTTTTCAGAAAGTTGAAGCTCATAAATTGCAATACTAATGCTGCATCTTTGTCTGTTTTGAGTCATTCAAATTTAGATGATATTATTCAAACTATCTATCTTTATTCTTTGATGCTTGAGAGTCATAGTGTTTGTGTTTTGTGTCCAATTGTGTTATTCTAACAAGCTGTCAAGTCATATTTAAGTTGGCAGTTGAAGATCTTGCTGCTGACAATGGTCAATGGCAAGTTCAACTGACCATTATCGAAGGTGTCTGCCTCCCACTGGGCTGGCATGAACAGCAAAGAAATACTAAAAATTAATGTATCATTTATATTATAATGTAGGCTTTGATTGGAGATGGAATTGATTAAAACTAGTTTTAACTAGTTACAGTGAAACCCTGCTCTGCAATCGTTGAATGCACAGACCTTAATGGTAAAGCTGATTTCCTTGAAACAGTTTTGTAAATTAATTTCTTGTTAAATTTTGGTGAGAAACTGTTTTAGGCTTCAAGGTTGTTTGAAGCCAATGGATGTGTATGCATGATGACTGAGCAGACATTTGTTGGTATTGTTTACCATGGATTCAACAACAGTTGTATTGAGTTTACATTGAGAACAAAAACTAAGCAGACCTAGTAGTTTATTGTTCATGCTTTATGAACAATTAGATTAACAATTGCCAGTTGTTTAAAGAGCTAATAAATGTAAAATTGTTTTAAAATTAAATAAGTTTTAATTATAATTGGAGGTGGGTAAAATGTCCCTGGACTGGAGTCTAGTACCAATAAATATACAACAATCATAGCTGGTAAGTGTTATAAATTTAAAATTAGCTTTTGACTCCAATTTGTATTCATACACATGCATGTGTGGATACAATTATACATATTAAGTTATCATATTATATAGTTTTCTTAGTATGCATTCCATTTCTTTAATGAAAATGTTCTAACATTGTGAAACATTTGTATATAGTAAGGTTGTGTTTACCAGTTTTTATATAATCCATTCTCAGTAGTGTTATTAATTTTCATACTGGTTGCTTGATATTGTCAGCAACATTCCTGTATTGTATATTTTCTAGTTAGAATATAGACATTTAACCAAACTGTATTCAGCTTGTTAAAGGATAATTTTGGTCTTTTTTTTCGAAGTAAACATTTGAATGTTTTTTTTTATCTCCTGAAACTCTTGTTTAAGTACATGTACCCACCTTGTATGACAGTTTTCATTGATTAAATCACTCAGTTGTAAGTGTAAATATGTTCAAGTTTTCAAAAACGTAATTAGTTGCTTTATGTTTTTTCATCAATATATGCTTTTTCATACAGTACATACTAATCTAATCAGCTTTAAAGATGTTTTCCATTGTTTTATGCTGATAATTTGCAATGTTACTTTTTTGGGATCTAGAGTACGGATTGAAGGCAGACATCTACATCAGAGGATACCATGCATGCCAAACTAGTCATGCATATATAAATAACAGGATATACAATATTTGACTGCTTTTTTATGTGTATGTGTATTTGTTTGTGTGTATGTGCCCTTGTTATATGATTAACGAGGGATATGATCACCTTGCATTAATCAGTTTAAAGTCTGCTGTGGCAGAAACTATTTAAGATTTTACATACATTTATGTAAATGTTTGTACATTTCCACAGAATCTTAAATATTCTTGAAACATTTTCAGCAGGTATATCTAAGTGGATTTGTATTATCAAAATTGTTTCCATTTGAAAACATTTTTACTTCAGACATTGCTGAAATCAAAGATATGCTTAAAATGATGCCTGCCAGTGTGGAGAAAGGAGGTACTTTTAGACAAGGTATGCACTATTTAAATTGAACACTAAAAATATAAGTGGTTTCTGAGGAAATTTATTTTTTGTGTGCTACCGCTTTATATTTGCCTATTAGAAGTAATTTTCCAGAATTCTGCTTAAATATATTAAACGCAGCGCTTGGTCCATGCCAGCAGCTCTTTTGGGATTTACCATTTAGATTAAAGAAAGGGAGTACTGACATGGTAAATTATTAAAAGCAGATGATAGTTACATGCATTTTTGTGCTTTAATTATTATGTAACTTTACCTTATGGACCTCAATCATCTCATCGACCATTTACCTTGTTTTTTATTTAGTTCAACTGGTCATAGGTCAGAAGAGCTGATGAAATGGTCTATTATCTGTTTTCCATATTTCCATCTTTTGTTGTCTATCCTTCTGTTGATACAGATTTGTTATCACTATTTATCTTAAATCAGGTGGAGGATTGCTATGAAAATTTACTTTTTGACCCGATACTCTCCTGGGTTTTATATGAAATTAATGCTGATTAGATATGCACTATAGCTACAACATCAGCCATCTAGAAAATCTAGTCAGTATTCCTCCAAATTGGATGGTCATTTTAGCATAGCATTTTCAGTTTAACATCACTTATGATGTCTAGTTATTGCTATATTAAAATGGTGCTACGCTGATGTTCATTATGTCCGTCACAGCAGACATCATATAATTATTATGTTGCTACTACCATACTCCTGAATATATGATCATATCAACATAGGGATTGGGGTCCCTGAGTGGTCTAGTTGTCTAAAGTGCTTGCCTCTATCGATCACTGTCATCTTACCAGTGTCCATATCGGTTCAAGTCTCCTCCTCAGCCTACTTGTGTGTTTGAGAAAGTTTGGTACAAGCTCACTTTGTCTTGGTTCCTACCAGGGTTTTTCAGGTTCTTCCTTCACCAGTTGCACTGGACATTTATTATTTATTTTGTGTTATTCGAAATATACTGTTGAGTTACAATTACTGTATTTGTTTCTTCATGGTATATAATTGCTCTAAATCATTTGTATGCTTAGTATAGATATGTAGAAATGGACAAATAACTTCACTTTGTGAAAATGAAGTAAGGGTGTCTGGATTGGCGTGGATGGGTGATGGGGTAGTGACAAATTAGAAAAAGGGTAATTAGGTTAATATTGAATATTAGGTCAAGGTCACCATTGTCACATATTCTTTTATTGCATCCTGTTTGAAAGTTTGAACAAAACGTAGACATTTTTCAGGGAGACTGAGAAATATTTATTGTAATGCAGATCTAATTTTCTTTTTCAAAGATTTACAAACCAAACAAATTGGGTCGGTGAGTGATGACAGCAACGAACTCATTAGCTTGGGAAAGATACCTTCAAGGTCGTCTTGGGTAATTATTATTATTACATTGTTAAGCATACATTTCCTGTGTACTTGACTATAACCAAGTGTTAATGAATGCTACCTTGGTGTGTTGTCTGACTCTGCATTTGACGAGTACAGTATAAAATTAAAAGTGTTGCTAACTTGCAAAACAGCAGCTAAATTCTTAATGAATGCTTATGTAGTGAAATGCTCCAGTTCTTACTGAACTTGGGATGAAATTTGCTTGCTATATTTGACACCACATATAAATTCAGATATTTAGATCAGGTACAAATGCATTTCAGTATTCCATATTTAGATTGCCATTTGTGTATGAATTGTAACTAATCGTCATCTGAACAATGCTATTATCAGCGGTAATTAAGGCATTCCTCCACACCGACACAAAATTTACAGCTTCTATTTTCCAAACTAGATTTCTTGTTTTATATCATCATTCTTCAGTAAAATGAACGGAATATGTATTTAATATTATTATATGTGATATGTTTGAATGTTGTTTTTTCCCCCACTACAGTAGGACGTGCAATAAGAAAGTTTGAGACTGAGTTTAGCTGATCCACTAGATCAACACAGGAGAATTGCATTTAATTTATCATAACTGTATTGGTGATATATTTGTACAAATTAGTCTGAGATATGTAAGAATTGTATCATATATGCATTAGAAACGTGTTCCAAATGTTCTATAGTTTCTTCTGAACCTTGAAAGAACTATTCCATTTGGAACTGTACAAACATTCTTCACTTCTGGTCACATATGTGGACAATTTCAAACATGAACTGTATCCAAGCATATTAACTACATTGCCTTGCATCTGACTGAGCTTGCTGCCACTCTTGAAGCATATTTGTGTTTGGTAGCAGATTTTTGTGTAACACAATGATGTGTGGTATGCACAGATATATGTGAGGTAACCTTGCATGTGATTTGTTCTATACCAAGGAGGCTGTATGTCTGATCCGATCTGGAACAAACATGATAATTATACTTAATCACTTAAGATTATAGATGAGTACAATTAGCAATATATATGCATGTTAATGAGATTTTTGTGCCTCTGATTCATTGATTTTATCCACACATTAGAGACTATTTCTGGTTACATTTATATACAACCTGATAAATAAGCATATAAGAACACGATATTTAACGTTTTGTATTTTTTATGAGAGAGTAATGTGGATGGTTAATAATGTGATCTTGCATATCATTGCGACGTCTTTCAGCTTCGGAGAATGTATTATTTATATGATTTGAATACAACGTCGTAAATGTGCAAATATTGTAAATGAGACATATACATATTTATATTACCTTGTATAAGACATGGAGATTGATTAATTGCTATAAAAACTGGTAAATGGGCCTATATCATCAAGATAATGGTTGAGTATGACAATGCGTAAACTATTATGGATGTGACCATGCATCTAAATGGCTGAGCCTGTCAACAATTTAGGAACTGTATTTATGAGCAAATTTTGAAAAAACGTGTTAAATATTCTTATATTATAAATGTGTAATTGAGCAGCAACTGTAAAGATCATAAGTAATAGCTGCTGAATTCTTTAAAGAACTTTTCAAGGATGGAGACTAATCCAATCAGCGAGATATGGTTTTGAATGGATCATTTCGGTACTGCCCTAAACCTAATTGTATTCCCAATTAACGTGCTTTGCCAGTTGAATTGGTCATGCACTCGTTTTACCCGTAGCTATCTCAATATAGTTTGTTGTCTTTTGTTGAAGATAGTATAAAGACCAGTCTAACATGACATTATTTTCATTTGGCTCCACTGTGTGTGTTTGTGGTGAGTTTATTAGGAAATAATCGTTTTTCTATCCTATAAAAGTTGCCTTTTTTGACATGTAAAGTTAACAAAAGTGTATACTGAAAATTGTAACATTAAACCGCTCAAACAGCATTCTTCTAAGGCATCAAAGTTTCAAAACATTCACAAAATTAAATACATGTGTATCTGATTTCATACCGTCATGATATTCTCAACAATATCTCATTCAATTCTGTACTTTGACCCATACCATAAACACATGTAATGGATTGTATTTTAGTTCACAAAGAACATGTGTAGATGGATTTGATAATAACAATAAAGTCATTGATTATGGAGATTGCTAAACGTTTTATTACTACTACTGACTTGGCAAGTTTTTAACTTACTGAATTTTATCTGGCTAATAAAGGGATTTAATTGTTTCCAAATACACTGTAAGCTTAACAGTTAAAACAACGAACTCATTACATCCCCAATTATGCTTATTTTCTGGACATTATTTACCTTCAGAATGGACCACAAAGATTTGATCAAGTCTATGCCTGTCCCAAAACACAAGAAAATAGGTTTTATTTACATAAATATCAAGCGTAACTACATAATAATAATAATAATAATAATAATAATAATAATAATAATAATAATAATAATGAGGACTTTGTATAGCGCCTAATCTTTCGAAGCTCTAAGCGCTTTACACCATCAGTAATGATATGACTACACTACAGAACAACAAATGACAAAAACAATGAAACTGGAAAACATAAAAACATGCTGAAAAAAACATAAAAACATGCTGAAAACATATAAGATACAAAACATGATTAGGTCGCTAAGTTTGTCCCTGCAGTCGAAACAGGTGAGTCTTGAGAGCACTCTTAAAAGGGACCACTGTGTCTTTGTGTCTAATTTCAATGGGAAATTCATTCCACGTCGCCGGGCTCTGGTGTGCAAACGAACGTTGTCCATATGACTTTGTTTTCACCTTGGGAACAATGAGTATACGATTATCAGAAGACGAGCGTAAGGATCTAGCTGGTGTATAAACATGGTTGAGGCTGGATAGGTATGTTGGACTGGAGTCTGTCATTGAAATATAGCACAGAGAACAATTTTTTGTGTTTAATTCAGTATTGAATTAATAGAAAGTGTAGGATACAGAGCAGTGGTGAGGTGTGCTCTGATCGATGTACTCTAAAGATGACCCGTGCAGCTGTGTTTTGAACTGTTTGAAGTTCTGGAGTAAAGATTGTGATGAACCAGACACAATTGAGTTTAAATAATCCAGTCTTGAAAGTACAAATGAACACACAAGTCATTCTGTGGCATCAACTGAAAGATTTTTACGAATGGAACTGATTCGTCTCAATTCAAGATATGCAGCCCTGCAGATGTTCATGACATGTTGGTGCCTTGTGAGAGTACTGTCTAGAGTAACGCCTAGATTCCGTACTGACTGTGAGAATTTAATGTTGGTGTTGCTGATATTTATTGTATGAGGTAAAGAATGTGAATGAGAAAGTCTTTGTGTTGTGATCAGAATAGCCTCAGTTTTATCATCATTCATCTGCAGCTTGTTACATGTCATCCATGATTTGACATCCAAAATGCACTTCACTACTCCATGGATGGTAGCATCAACTTCAGTTGGGTGGCTAGACTTGTATATTTGGGTGTCATCAGTGTACAATTGGTGCGACACTGGGTGATGATCTATGACACTTGAGAGCGGCTGAGTGTATAGAATGAAGAGAACAGGTCCAAGAACAGATCCCTGTGGAACACCACAACATACAACAACTAGGCTGGAGTGTATTCCATTTGCAGATATAATTTGTGTCCTGTTGACTAAGTAGGACTTGAACCACTGTAAGGCTATATTCTGAATGCCAAATACATGCTGGAGACGGTGAAGTAATATATCATAGTCTATTGTGTCAAATTCTGCAGATAAATCCAGGAGAGTGAGGACTGTAATCTTTCCACTATCCAAAGCAGAGAGAATGAAACTAAAAACTTTCAGAAGAGTAGTTTCCGTACTGTGGCAAGGGCGATATGCAGACTGTACTTTGATTAAAAGACTGTTTGAATTCAAATGAGATACAGGATGAGTTAGAACAACCTTTTCCAAGATTTTTTTATATGAAAGGGATATTAGAAACTGGGCGGTAGTTCTTTAAATCGTTATGGTCCAGTGTTGGTTTCTTCAGCAGTGGCTTTACGATGGCAGTTTTGAAAAATTATTGGAATTCCCCTGATGAGAGAGAGATATTAATAACATCAGTTAGTGAAGGCAATATTGGGTCTAAGCACTCAAGCAGCACTGATGTCGGAATTGGACCGAGTTCACAAGACTTTGTTGCACTTTTCATCACGATTGTCCGTACTAAATCAATAGAAACAGGTTCAAATGCTCCTAACGGTTGTTGCTGAAATTCTGCATCATAACTGTATGGTGACCACTCAGTTGAAATTGTGCTGTCAAGCGAATCTCTAATGGTTTGAACATCGCCATCGAAAAAATTTGCAAATTGGTCTGATAGGTCTAGTGGAGAGAAGGTTGTTGGAAGTGGTGTACATTTTTTCCTTGACATTAGGTTGTTAGTTATCTCGAGGAGCTCTTTGCAGCTGGAACTCTCCGTGATCTTAGTACTGTAGTGGGATGATTTGGCTAAATGGACTATGTTTGTGACAATCTTCTTAGCGGCTTCGTAGATTTGTTTATGAATAGTGAGTCTGGTGGAAAGCCAAAGGCTCTCTGCATTTTGGCGATGTCTTTTAGCAGTGCAAAGCTAGTCCCAACACTGCTATACCAAGGAGAACACTTTTTTTTTTATTGATACTCTGTATTTGGTGGCTGGGGCATGTTTTTCAAGCAATGAACGCAGGCAGTTATCAAGTTGTTCCGCTGTTGGATGTAAGAAAGTTGTTAGGTTTTTTTGGATGTCATGCATGAATTTGGTTCTATTTATCATACGGAGGTTTCTCTTAGTAGCAAATAGAGGTGGAGGATTAGGGACTGATACGTCGAGATGGCGTACAATGCAGAGGTGATCCGATGCAAGTTCGTGGGATACAAGGGTAGATTGCAGAATATTATCAACAGGTCTATAATGAAACCAGTCAAAAATGTGACCAAGTGTATGGGTAGGTTGGTTAACTGACTGTTTAAGATTGAAAACATGAATGGAATTTAGGAGTTTTGACGTGTTTGGTTTACCAGAACAGTCATAGTGAAAGCTGAAATCTCCAAGAATAATTAGGTTGCCACCTATCGAATTTCCATACTCTAGAAGATTTGGAAACTGCTCCAAAAAGAGAGATTCAGTCAGCTTGTTTTTTCTTCTAGGAGGAGGACTTTTGAGACAGAAAAATGGATTGACCTTTGTTCCAGTGTGAGCGTTGTTTGGACTAGTTCAAACGATGTGTGGCAGAAGTTGAAGGTTGTGTTGTACTTGAGGCAGTTGATCATGGAATTCTTTCTAATTACAGCAATTCCTCCTCCGCGAGAGTTGCGGGGGAATGACTTGATGGAGTAATCGCTGGGTGTTAAATCCGCACACTTACATTCATCACCTTCCGAATGTACCCAAGTCTCTGTCTGGAAAAGACGTCAATATCCTAGTCGTTGATAAAATTAACAATTTCTGTGCGCTTTTTGCGGTGATCCTACTGATTGAACGTTGAATAATGCAATACGTAGTGGTATCCCTGGGACATTTGAAACAACGATTGACGATTTAAGAGGAATTTGAACCAGGTTATTTACATTAACGGCAGAATTTTTAAGTTGTTTATCCCTTACGGGCGAAAGGGAGATAACTGGAATCCTTCTTTCTGTTCTACGCCGGCCTTCTTTGAAAGAATGTTTCTTTTTTCGCTTTCGTTTACATTTAAGAAATGATGAATGAATTCCCAGTTCGTTCAGTCTTGAGCACAATGTGGTATCTAGAACCAAGGTGTGGTCATTTAATCCAATTAATGAGGATTCGTCGTAGTGTTAGTTGTCACGTGACGGGGATTTATTCAAAAACAAATTACGTCTTAACAGTGGGACAAAACAGCTGAGAAAAAATCTAATTGTTCTCGTTTCCAAAACAAGGAGATGAATTAACACATACGAAGGGAATAACCATGCATGATGAAACACAATAATATAGACGATGATAGAAAACAAGCACAAATATCATAAATACAGTACAAAATCGTAAGAGCCAATTCTCGAGCAGTTAAGCGATGGTGGCCATCTTTCCAGATCCGGATCCTATATTCACATCATAAAGAATAAACAAAATAAATTTAAAATCTAGGGTAGATATCAAATTAGAAACTCGGAAGAGGAAAATGACATGGAAACTGGACAAAAAGGTCTAAATGCTTAGATTGAATGAGTACGGGCCTAAAAACTTTAAACTGTTTTAAAATTTGCAGACTAATATTAAAATAAAACAAAAAGACTTCAGTTCTAAATCAATTTCTTACAGTTTCTTTTTTTTAATAAAATTGAAAATAAATAAGCACCAGAAAAATCGAGGACAGGGATAATACCATAAGAGCCATTATATTTGAATGAGGATTCATCGCTAAATCTTTAACTAGTTATCTGCAATGGGATGGTGTTGTTTGATTTCCACAAAGATAGATGTTACTCAAAAGATATAAAATCAATGATACAAGTCAGTACCATCACATTATTGTGATAGTCATTAATAATTCTTTATAAATTGCTTTGGGAAAATAATTTGCAAGGAAAGCCTGATTTGATTGATAAATCAATAAAAGTTACGGTGTGCACTAATGCTTAATAGTGTTGAAAGTTGACCTACTGGCCCAATTTTTTTTAAAAAAGTTTCAAAATGCTTTTTAGATATCTGAATTCAATAAAAAGCTTTATGTCATCTTTCTTGGAAACAGTTAAATGTGCTATTAGTTTTTGAAAATCTAAATGCTATAGCTCATATCAATATTGTGTAAGATTTTGACTTGACCATATGCTAGTTACTATCGCATCTAAATAACCGAATCAGCCTAGTATTTGGGCCAAATCAGCTCATAAATTCAGACGATCCTGACATGGTATGAATTAGCCAGCATTCCTGATAATGCAACATTCAATAGTCAGTTTACTCAACCGCAAAAGAATATAATCCTATGAATACATCATTGGTTGGGACAAGTTTCCTGAAGCTAAATTGCCACTCACTGAGGCATTCCAATCATTGTAGTGTCATGCAAGTATTACCTCCAAAGATCATGCGTAATGCAAAAAATGCTACTTGTTTGGTTATTACAACATTGGTGGTGATTATGATTTGTATTTGAGGTGTATTCCATATGCTTCATGATCCAGCCATTCGTGTGTACAAGTTCGACCCTACGCACTATTTGTCTTCAGGAATAACTTGGAATACGCCTGTGTCAAAATTCCGCATTGAGCTGGAGCTGTTAATATAGATTGATCAACATTTATTTGATGAGCACAGTATTCGGGATTGGAATTCTATGGCGAGTCATCACTATGCTTGAGGGAACCAAAAAATGCATTTACCAAAAAATGCATTTACCAAAAAATGCATTTACCAAAAAATGCATTTACCAAAAAATGCATTTACCAAAAAAAAATGCATTTACCAAAAAATGCATTTACCAAAAAATGCATTTACCAAAAAATGCATTTACCAAAAAATGCATTTTGTGTTAAGTTATTAACAACTTGAATGGATGAGGGATGATGCAACCCATGCCTGTTGGTGAATTTGAATGGATTGATCCCATGCACACAGACATTAAAAAATATGTCAGCAATATAGGATACTTAATTGAATTTGGCCCATAGTGTCCCACATCATCTTTACAACAGTTACTAGCTAGCAATGGAATTGATTATTGGTGCCACAGATTTGGATTTCCCTGTATCAATTTGGATTTATAAGTGATATTAGCTGAAATTATGCAGAATGCACATAAGCTGGTATCAAACCTTCATTAGAAAGTTAATTACATAGCTCTGAAACCTAGTTAGATTTACAGATGGGGATGTGTGTGTTTTTAAAGTTCACCAGGTGCTTTGATGTCGCCGACATGAGTGGATGGGCATTACATTTTGATGTTTATGAATCTGAGAACTGACGTCAGTTGAGTCTTAAAAGACGTTTTGAAATAAATGAATAATGCTCTATTTAGGAACACTGGAAACATTTACAAGAAAAGAAAAAAAGGACATGTCAAGGTTCATTGGACACACGGGTTTAAATCCCAGAAGATTTTCAAGTCATTTCCATATTTAGTAAAATCTCTAAAGTAAAACTGACAATTCCAATCAATGTTGGCGCATCTATATTGAGTTTATCCATATTACGCATGGTCACATTGTATTATGATAAGATTAGTCTGCGTTCTAGTAACAGCATGAAGATGCTGTACACTGGCACATACTTTAATTACGCACATCACAATCAATGATATGTACAGGAATATGGCTGAAACAAGTCTTAAAAATGAATTTGATACCAATAGGTATCAGGGAGACCACACAGTTTTCAGGAGTAGGTTCATAGATGAGTGTTCGGGCAAACATTTTGAGTAACATGTAGGACTATGCCCCAAAATACTCTCTATGATGGACGTTTGCCCTAAAAGTATATAGTAGGCAAATTAAGTTCCATTATTCTATGACACAAAATGTATGCAGATTATTTTTACCAGTGAAGCCGGTTCGTACACACAGCTATTATTGTCTGGTCATTGAAGCATAATATGAGAATGTATTGTTGCACCAAGGTAAAAGTATCCCCTCTTGACATCAAACGGTGTTTTGCCATGTTGAAAACACTACTTATGCATACGGACATTTGCCGATCTCAAAATAAAACATAGCAGGTCATATGTATCAGATTAATTCAGCACTTGGTGGACTTTGTCCCACCAAAATGGTGATGTGTTTGTTGCCTCGGAGTATGAGACCTGTCAGAGACTTTAAATAACGTACCATGCTAGGTTATTAGCATGACAATGACTGCCTTATAACTCCTCCCGTGCCAATTAAATGAAATTGTTTCCAAGTTTCAAATGGTGTGATTTTGAAATCATGTGGTAAGGTAACGGTGCAAATCTTCTGAAAATTGCATCAGAAGCTTTCAATCTAATCATGGGTGTGATGTATTATTTCATGGTTCATTGATTCATGGATGTTATGTTACCCACTCGCGATACTGCTCTGTAATCTGGATCCAAGACCTCGTTAATAATTACTGTGCACATTTGTATCTGAATAAATATTATACAAGTGTATGTTTAAATCATTGCATAATACTCTAGTCATGATGTATGTTAAATTGCCCAACATTATCCTGCACCAAATGTTTTGTTAACAAAGCAGGTTTACACATCAACGGCTCTGCTTTATTGAATCACTGTCCATATCTACAATAGTTACCACATCCGTGGATGAATATCCTTGTATCCAAACATGTTGAAGAAATATAAGATCACCTTGGTTAACTTTTTTATGTGTTCTCACATCAAACTATGCACAGTAAATTGTTCTTGGTGCAGATAGGTAAATCTGCTACAACACCTTTTGTTTGGCCAACCATGCGTGACTAACCACAATGGTGATATTTGCCGCGCTGGCGAACCTTTCTATCATTCGAAGCTTATAAGGGTGATCATTTTGGTAACTGGGAGCATCAAAACACTTTGTAAGGGCTTCCACAGACTTTAGTTGGTTTTTATTGGTTATTTGTTTCAATTAAGTTGTACTAACAGTCTTGCATTAATTGTGTATAGGTCCCAGAGGGAGCTAGAGATGTTTGCTACCAGGATATTTGCTCCACTATGTCACGTCTAGCTTCATTAATGCAGCAACGACATTATCATGGTACACACTTTCATTCCAATGACTTCCTTGACTCAAGCTTTAATACTCATCATGTGTAATGATGTAATGCTTGAACACCAAGAAAACATTGTGAGAACAAGTTCGCGAGTTTGACACAAGAACCTTGACATGATGATAATGACTTGGTGATATCGATATGTGCCTAAAGTAATCCAAACAACTGTAACACGATGATATCTCGTGGCACTGACACAAATTATTTCTCAAACGTTCATTGGATTTGGTGTGCCACCTACATCTCATGAGATGCGTTTTTTAATGTGTTTTGTTACTCAGAATACGTAGTGTTCTCACAGTTGACTGGAACTGGTTATTACATGACAATTTATACTACTATGATCAATATAAGGTCAAACTCTGCCAGTGACACCATATCAGAATATGGGGAGTGATGTAGTTGATTTGCTTGTGAACACCTGGAACTGATTAAGAATATTCTAGCGATCCGTAAGCATGTCAAAAATATGTTATTGTCGAGACAAATTGTACATACAAATCTCACAAGCGCTTGAAACAAACATTTACACTGCTACCCATGCCCACATATGTAACTGTAGAAAAGGTAAAGAAAGTTACGGAAACAACCATGGGCAATGGTTGACTGATCACAATTGATCTCATGGACCTGGATACGTTTCACTTGTCGGTGCGTGAACTTAATGCATACATGTGTGATTTATACATTAAAGATGATTTTTTATTTAAATTCTGTTTTACTTGTAGGCAAAGCTACACGAAGCATGTAGTTACAAACACAACCCAAAGTTTTCTCGAAGAATTTGATCTCATCATCAAAACCAGAATATGATATGATTGTTTCAAAACCAATCACCGCAGGCTGATCCCCGCAATTATTCTAATATTTAATCCTGTTTGGGGTATTTAGCTTGAATAACTTGCTTTTTCTTTGGTAGATATTGGAGAACCTGGAATGTTGTTGGGTTTCCAATAGGTGTATCTGAGAGTGAATCAATAAGTAATCAGCTTTGGATTTGGAGCAAAAGCATATTTTATATGTAAAACCAAATATGTACCCAATCATATTTGATGGTACAATTCTGTATTTATTGCAAAAAGAATCTTGCCCAATGAATCTAACATTTTCATATAAAAAGGTAGAAAAAGGTGTCTGTTTTGAATGCTTGATTTAAAATAAGATAATACAAATGTGGTGTTGAAACCACCATTAGCTTTTGATAAGCCATATATACTTGTCTTTAGGTAAATCTGTGAATCTAATGAATATGTCAAACAAATATGTGAGGTATTTAGTGTCAGTTTGGTGATCATAACTAAGGCATTTTAAATTTAGTAGCATATTAAGATATTAATAACAAATAGAAAAAATTCTGAACTTTTTTCATCACTTTTTGCAAGGTGGTAGATTATGAAAGTATCTGAGATGAATTCGATAATCTTTCAGGTTCATTTAGCTCTTCTAATCATATATCAGAACAACTCTTGGGATGGTCTTTCATCTGTCTGTTGGCGTAAGTTCATAAATTATTTGCAGGATTTTCGTGAATCTTGACACACACTTTCATCTCATGGTCTTGTTGTCCCAAATAAAATGATTCAGCTTAGACATCCACTATGGCTGCCTCAGCATCCTTCTTAAAAGTCTTGTTATCACTATTCCTCCTGAATGGATTTTACGACCAACATGAGGATTTCACTAAAAGACCTTCTGACATCTGGCTATTCCTAGATGAAATGGTGCTGATCTAACATCCAATGTGACCTTCACAGTAACCACCTTGAGAATTTTGTTTTTGCTACTATCCTTAATGTGAAAAAGTTATATTGACTTGAGGTTTTTACCAGAATAATTATTATGATATCTAGTTGGTCCTAAATTAAAACTGTGATGTGATGTCTAATGTGGCCAGCACAGCAGTTATTTGAAAATCTTGTTGTTTCTACTCCACCTGAATGGACGATCCCATTAAGATGAAGAATTTACTAAAAGACATTTGATGATGTCTAGTAGCAGCAGGAAGGGTGAGCCCACCTCATAATAGAGGTGTCCATTTGCTAAACTAACGCTACTTACAAAACCAAAAACTAACGTCAATAACAATAAACCGAAGTCACTTACTTACCGATAGTTTTTTTAATTGGGATGTTTTTTGTTATTAGGTGGTGTCTTGGTATATTTCTGAAAAGAAGTATCCACGTGATATTTACCAGTTGATCCCTTATCGAGGTCATGCCCTCTCTGCTGCTGTGTATTAGATCAGTCTATAAATCAGATCTTGTATCAAGACAGATTCTATATCTTGATCTAAGATCATGTAAATGTATCGTTATAAATCCGTGTGAGGTAGTTTGCGCACGTGAGAGAAGTGTTTGAATTTAATTATATCCATATCTTTGCTGTACCAGGTTTGATGAACATTTCTTAGTATATGGGTATCAACTCCGTTAAATGCAGCTAAAGTATTACAGCTGTCTCTGATCACTTTCGAAATCTGTGTGGATCGTTGAGTTAAATAAATCACATCAGTATTATTATGCCTACCTCGTTAAAATATCCGAGTTTTATTGGGCTGTTAGTCCAGCATAACATCATCGTATACAACTAAAGTATTAATAAATCCATCAATATCGACTACAGACGTCGCTGCATCATTATCATTAATACAATTAATAATATCATCACCATCTTTATCTATCGTCTTTGCATTTTCATTAAAATCCTTAAGTATATCATATCATCGTTGATCATCCACAGACGGAGCAACTAAATACAGCTTGTCCCATTTTAACCAAATCATTTTAAATTAAGTAGCAGTTGAGTTTTACCACACCTTGATGGACCTATTATTATTAATCAGATATTCTTTGGTAGCGCTGCATGATGTGTTGCTAGTTCTCGCTTTCTTGTTGCCGAAAATTCAATTACATCCATGATGTATAATATCGATCTTTATGATGCTAAACGCAAGGCGCGGACCCCCACAAATGAATTAACAACTATTATAACAAAATAATAACAGACCAGCACTTAATGGTAAGTGTGAACAAATGTTGTAAAAAGAAATTAAAATGTATTCCCCTTGATAATTCAAGGAATATAAATAAAAGAATGAGGTGATATTGCAGCAAAATTAGAAACGTTACCGTGGACCACATGATACTATGAAAATTCGAAGACGTCAAATATCGTACACATAAGCATTGACTGAAGTTGATGTTCCAAGTAGGTATAAAGAAGCAGAGCCGTTATTGGCAAAGACAAAAGCAGAAGTTGCTTCTGCGTTTGAACGAATTTGTCAACGATGCCCACAGCTATTACATGTTGATCCTGGCAAAGAATTCAGGGTATAGTATCGTCACTGATGAAGCAACATAACGACAAGGACATACTGCAATACACCGTGATCAGGCAATTGTTGAACGATTTAATCAAACTCTTGATGAGCGGCTATTTGGATATCAGTATGCAAAGGAAATAATTTAAAATAATATAAAATCTCGAGATTGGGTTGCATTATTACCAAGTATAATAAATGCATTAAATAATGAAATTACTGGAACAACCAACATGAAACTTATTAAAGCGATCCCAACACAATATATACCTACACAACGACATGATTTCTCGAAACAACCAGTATTAGGTAATGTTACCGTAAGATGCCTATATAAGCCAGGTGAACTTGAAGGGGGTAAAAAGAGAGTAATTGATCCTATATGGAGTACTACCACACACAAAATTGGAGTGTAGTAAGATCAACGGGTTGACCTGCAACATACCGATTAGATTAAACTGCTCCTCAGCGTGGATTTACACGTGAACAATTACAAGTAATACCCAAGGATACACAATTACCACCACGATTATTTAACTAGCACCTCTGTGTTTCTTACATTCAAGGTAGGTCAACATCCCTTTTTCACGTGTATTACGAGGACTACTATCTTTTGTATCTTTGGTAAACTGTATTGGATTATTATTTGAATACTGCCACAACATTATTGCGTTACAACACCCAGCATTATTATTCTGTTGTTGTTTCAGTATCATTATAAATATCAAAGTTGCGATTTTTTGTTTATTTCTCACTTTGTCCTAGAGATATATGCCCCATACAGCATTCAGAAATAATGTCGGGTCATAAGAAACACCTTGTGTGACATACTTCCCCATTGGAGATAACACTTTATCACTGCTACTGTTTATTTTTTTTAAAATTATTTCCATTTAAAGATACATTTGTTATATAATTAATTATGAAAATATTAATATTATTTCTGCAATTACAAATTTAAAAAAACGAAGGAATACTATTATCTGATAAACTAAATCCTGGAAAAATTCTGATTTCGAATACTTGCAAGAGCTCAATTCCGCGGATATATATTCATTATCATCAAATTATAAATTTATTAAACAGATTCAACAAGCTTTCTTTGCTTTATTAGTGGATGATATTGAATTAATGGGAATGGTACCTCTTGTTAACGCTGTTGAAAAAGTTAAAACTATGAGGCGAATACCCAACAAAAAAGACTATACACGTGTAAGACAAGTTAAAAGGATTATAGAAAGTGAAAAAAATAACCTCTCCGAACGTAGAAAGTGAAACCAGTAACCTTTCCGAATCATAAAGGTTAAAGGAGTTTCGATCGACTCAGGGTAATAACGAAAGGCAGAGATCAAAGGTCTGATCGTTTTGAATGTACACACTTTGATGTTGCTATATGAACGATACTATTAAAACTATTTTCACATTTATCTGAGCTATATAAATATTAATATGTTTTGTCAGCGCGAAAATCTAATCAGAAATACAATATTAGGTCAGTGAATTTTCCGAAGTAGGAGTTTAGTTTTCTGACTGAGGGTGTCATTAAGATTTTATGTAGAGATTCAGTTGTAGATTATCCCCAGATAAATCCAATAAATTACCAATTTGGTCAGTAAGTTTGAAATATATTCTCATCACTAATGAATTATGATGTCGAAGATATATTGCATTAATGGGTTCTTGTACCATTAAACGTCCAGGGGATGCTTGAGGTATAAAGGTATACAGAACATATCCTTGTTGAGCATGTTTTCATATTTATGTGTTTATCTGATAACTTCCATCAATTACATTACTTACAAGACTGGCTGCGATCACTGGGGTTATATTTACGATTCCCGGTGATATATGTCTACCACCACCGTATGGATTTTTATTGTTTCTGAGAATACCTGCTAGTTGATTGTGTTTTTCTCCACTCGGCGAGTAAGTTAGGAAAAGAAATCATCAATGATGTAGTTGGTGGATTACTTTGGTATGTCTGTGTTATACCCAGGAAATTTATAATTCCGTTCAGCTTTTGTTATGGAATATGCATATATAAATTGTTGTTCAAAGCGATTTATTTTGTCGCCGCTTTGATCAGTTGTTGCATGAATTATTCACTGGTTAAGATGGTCTATGTCGGATAAAAGCTGATTTAATATTTCAATTTGTTTAATGATTTCGCTGCGTTAACTTGTTATATTAGAAACATTCTTGGAAATTTTGGAGTAGTTTTTCTCGTCGTTTATGGTCCTGATCAATGATTTTAAAATATTCAATAATTTCATCTAGATGAATAACTTCTTATGAATAACCTCCAGGAGTTCGTTCAATAATAACATTCCAAGATACTCGGCTCCTATCATGGAAGATAGCATGACCATCGAAAGTTGAATTTTTTGTACCAAGTAAATGTTACTTGTATGATGGGATAATTTCGTGGTATGATTGATTGTCTGAAGTAAAATAAGACCATTTTGGATTAGGTACTGGTGGTGATCTTATATAATCATCCGAATATCTTGCGAAACCTATTATTGTTGTAGCATTATCAACATCCTTTTGACTATTTTCAATATTTCTTTCATCAATCATATATGTAGCACTGTCAAACAAGGCCATAGTTTCATTATTAACGAAACTGATTCTGTCATTGGCATTATATCCAATATCGTCAGTGTTTACAAATTCACCATATACTTCAAAAACGCTTTGGCTTGTAAGAAATATATACTTGTGTCATGAACGTGTAGTTCGATCCTTCCACGCTGATAGGGTTCTCGTGCCTCATAAGAATAATACTGATAATAATGTATCGATTCATTTTTAAGAGCGGATGCGTCCATGTCAAATGCTGTGTCGGATACACGTTTGAACATTTTATTATACTTGCCATAATCTAAATCATGGTCGTCTTTGTTTTGTCCAGGGAACACGAAAACCACTTCCTGGTATCATGCTAGCTGTTATATTTGTTTCGCTTCTGGATACAGTGCAGTTACAGCCAAGGCTGCTAATGTTGCCAAATTGCTTGGTTTACTATTTTACTAACATTTGCAGGCATCAATTCAGTCCCTGCCAGTTTCACTGGATGGTGTGGTTTTTGTCGTATAAATCGTGCTAATCAATCTTTGATATACAAAAACGCTTAACCAGCTATATTACCATCAGCACCATTAGCTTTTTTACGAAGAACATCAATAGCTTTCAGTGATAATTGTTTTGCGATCGGTATTGATTTTGGGGATAACTTTCTAAATAAACCCTGAACAAAATCACCAAGTCCATCTACGTAAGTTGCTTTATAGGTTGGCAATCGTGAATGTATCACTCTTACCATTACAGCATCGCGCTGAGCATTGTGTATGATCAGCTTACTTGCAATACATTTATCTAATCATGGTGACAATTGGTCACTATGATAACCATCAACGATTTAAATGATTGCTAATGTCTATGATACCATCTGTACATAATCCCTGATAAATATCAGCAGCTTCATTAATTATTTCCGGATAATTATTTCCAGCTTGTTTTCCTCCAATGATGATATCTAATTATTGTACGTCATCGAGAATATTATAAGGGCAGACAATAAGACCACTTCCCCCCAATGCTTGGAGTACCACATTCAGTAGTGCCAGGCCGATTATAATATTCTTCTTCCTTTGTCTTTACTTTATCTCCTTTCGCAGAAAACGTTGTAAAATCTGGATCATGCCTACTAATACTACCCTTATTATGACGAATTCTAAAGATCATCTTGCGATAATCATCCTCATACAATTTATGATGTTCTGATAACACATCAGACAAATAATTTGAATCATCTGCAGTATATTTAGCTACTTTATCATCGTCCATATCTTTAATGTTTTCATAAATTCCAGGTCTAAGTGTATCAATTAAGTATTGAACAGACGGAAGAATTCTTTTTCTCTTTTGGTTTCCGCTACTTTTGTTATTTTTTGCGTTGTTTTTATTCTTTCCGCTCTGCTATTTTCCTTCTTCATATTGACCAAACACATTGTTTATCGCATTAATGAATTCTATATATGATGCACTTCTGTTGTCGATTCGACTTGTGTTAGTTTTAATTTTATAAAACACATTAGCCTAGTGTTGTGGACCGGAAATATTTTTTCCATATGTTGGTCTCAACATTTTTGTTCTAATTTCATAATCGTAACAACAAGAGATGCAAACACATTTGGATCAATTTTATCGATTGCAGTTAAAGCATCTTCAGTAAATTTGTTCATCAGTTTTTTATCTTTAGATTTGGATTTGCTAATTGAGGCATTCGACAAGAAAAATCGTGTGAAAGTCTTGATGTTCCTTCAGTTTTTTCAGCTATTGTTTTCAAGTTGAGGAAGGAGTGGTTTAGTTGCTTCAGTAAGATGTTTAACTAATTGTTGAGAACTTTCTGCATATCAACCTGAGATTCATGGTGTTCTTGTAATTTTCGCCTGACAGAAACACGGACTGGTATAAATGTCTTAATTGCTTCTAGTCGCTCTCGTGCTAACCGCGTGGTATACGCTTCTCTAATCACGATTGATATAACAATGATTTAATTTACAGCAGCAGGGGGGCATGACCTCGATAAGGGTTCAGCGTGTAACACTCACACGCATACTTATTTTTAGAAATATACCCATTCACCAGTTAATAACAAAAACAACCAATTCAATTAGAGAAACTCTCGGTGAGTTAGAGACTTTGATTTATTGTTATTGACGTTTTTGTAATCATTTTTGTAAGAAGCCTTAGTTTAGCAAATGGACGCCTCTATTAGGAGGTGGGCTCACCCTCCCGGCTGCGCTGGTTGATGATAATGGAAAATGGGGCTGGTCAGACTTCGCTATATGGCTGCCACAGTAACCAGCTTGATAATCATGATGTCACTGTTCTGGACAGACGTCATGTTGAAGAGGGTTTGTCAATGAGAGACTTCAAATAATATATAGTTGGTTATACATAAAAATCATACCAGTTTTATAACCAAGATACCTACCACTGCTGTCATCATGAGAATCATGCTATGCATAAACCGATGTTAACTCAAAGTGGTTATTTTATTAAAAGGTTTCTATTAATGCATATTTGATCTTAACTGGAAATGGGGAGCATGTGATAATCAAAATGTCCACAATGGCATCAAGCTTGAACATCTTTTTATTGTTACTCCATCTAAATGGACGTCATATCAACATCAGTTTTTATCCGAAGACCTTTTACAACGTCTTATTAGAATGGTGCTGATTTAAGCACCAATATGATTACTCTGTTGGCCATGTTAAAATCATCCTTAAGCCACGCATTTGAAAAGTAAAGTCATTTTGATATGGCGTTTTTATCAAAAGGGTGTTATGGTGTCTACTTGGTTCCAATTGAAATGAAATGACGGAAACTGACCCTCAGTATGTTTACCATGATTGTCATCTTTAGAATATTATCTTTGACAAAATAGAAAGCCATTTTGTCATGGGGCTTTCACCAAAAGACTTATACTAATGTATGTTTGGTATCTCGCCCAGTAGAGCATCATTCCATGTAAAGTAGTCTTGTTAAAACAAGATGTAATAATCAAAATTCTAGTTTCTGACAGAATTGAATCCCAAAGAATATTTGAAACGTTCTGCTGAATTTAGGGCTATGAATATTGAACATAATTATAAAATTACTGATGCATTATGTTTCTTTATTAAACTATTGTTTTGTTCTTTGGGATCACTGAACACATGAAGCATCCTCTGAAGATCTATATTGATAATATATATTGTTTTCTGTGTCAAATGCTGTCATTAGCTCGTTTCGTGAATAAACGAATTGTGGAATCATATGTAAATCCAATTAAGCATTTGAATTTCTCTGGTCATAAGAGTTGTTTTGATGAACTAATTTGCTAAATCGGAAATAGTAGCTAGTGAGCAATAATCAATATTTAGAGCAAGTCCTCGATTGAAATAGCGACGAGATTGTGAATATTAGGGTCACAATATGAAATACCTGGCTGGTCCCAAATGAACATGGTGCCCATCAGACCTCAACAGTTCCATCACATCATTGTTTTTGCTATTCAGCCTGATGGAAAGTCATATTGACATGATTTTTTCACATGAAGACTTCTTAAGATGTCAAGTTGGTCCTTAATGAAAACTATGCAGTCCTGATGTCTAATATTTTCATCACAGTAACAATGTTGAAATCTCATTGCTACTCCATCTGAATAGATGGGCATATCAATTAAAATACATTTGATGTCTGGTTGGTGGCAATGGAAACTGGTGCTGATCTGAGTACGCAATATGGCTGCAATATCTTATTGAAAACATGGTACTGTTATGAGGTCGAACATGGCCACTATGTTGACAATGTTAAAATAATATTTTGCTACTTTTTTAAAGGGACAAACTTTTTGATGAATTCTTGTTAAGGAAAAACATTCTAGTTTCTGATGGAATTGAATCCAAAAGAATATTTTAAAATTACTGCTTAAGTTAGTGCTTAAGAACAACATACCGATTCGGTTACTGCGTTATTTCTCTTTATTACAATACTTACTGTTCTTTTGGAATCATTGAACTAATGAAACATCCTTTGTTGATATCTGTTTATAATATGTTGTTTTATGTAACAAATGCTGCCATTATTTCTGATCGAGAAGACATTTCTTGTGGAAACCCACATTTGTTTCATCCAGTAAAGTATTTGAATTTAATAATGGTTCCTTTCTTTGAAGAACTAGCTTGCTAATTGGAAATAATAGTTAGTGAACAATAGTCCATATATAGAGCAGGTAGTTGAATGAAACAGTTGATAAATGGTAAACATTAAGCTAGTAAAAAGGAACATTTGTTTTTATCCCTGTTTTATTACCCTGTGTCGTTGTAAATCAGTGATAATGATACGATATTTATGAAAAAACATTTAGTACTGAAATTATTGATATTTTCATAACAGGGCTGTGGATAGTTCTTTAAACGATACGGTGTAATTCCAATTGCAAATTAGGCGCAAAATATAGTTATTGATATATGCATAAATCTCATATATTTAACACAATTCGAGATATATGCATTTATTTAATAGTACGTAAGGTTTAAGGTTGCAAAAATCATCTTAAAAACGTAGTTAACCAGTATTTATCTGCAGCATATTTTGATTCAGTTTGTCAGGGTGTGTATAATTGTTGATCAGCAATTTAATTAGGGACTTTACCAATTGTAAGGCGTTTCTGAGACTCATACGGGAAAGAAAATATACTTCCTGAGTCATTGCGATTAATATGAGCCAATTGAACATACAATGAAGACTAAAAATGTGTATTTCACGTAGTTCACTTCTTAGATGTTGAACGAAATAAAACCCACAAGCACTTTTATTTCATTCAAAAAATCCCTGACGAGTGACATCTTAGAGAATTGTTGTTGTTTTATACTTTATAACGCTCACTGGATGTTTGCTTCTTACTTCCTCTTGCATACTTTCATTTTTGACAAAAATGGAAAATGTCTTGATCAGAATTAGAATAAGGCAGTGATAAAACATCCACTCTCAGCCTTCAAGAACTTCAGTTTGTCTTTGGGTTTTAAAGTTGCTGACTTGTCTCCAATACACTTCCGAGCCAAGTCCGCACCAAGAAGAACGTTTCGGAGTTGGACACGAGATGTATAGCAAATGTTCATATTTCTCAATTAAACTAAAATATGTTTTAAATTCCCTTAACTGTTTCTATGTGTGTCTTAAACATTTTGAGCAACACTAAAACGATTCCGATTCAAGGGTACAAAAATCAAGATTCCGCCAATGTTTATTAAAAGACTTGAAAGCCATGGTGAACTACTTTTGATCCCGCTATTATTCATAACACCTAATCCAATATCTTAATGTGGCCTCACCTCTACAGATTACAACATTAAGGTAATCGATTAACTTGTTGCGTACATGCTTGTTCTCAAGTAGACTGGTTCCTACTTGTTTACTGTAACAATGGGAGAAATTACGAGCATATATGCAATTACTTTTGGCTTTGAATATTAATCTTTATTTCTTTCTAGAGTGGTCAATTTTAACGATACAATAATATTTGCTGTAGATGTTCTTGCAATGGTATTTTTTCATACAGTAGCTAGAATCATACGCATGTTGATGGGCAATCAAACACCAATATTGTATTGAAAAGTTAATCCAATCATATCATAATTTATTTCTTTCTCCCAATTTCATTAATGTCAGAGATAATCTTGAAACCACCCTACATTGATTCAGCTATGGTCACCTAAGCTCGACATCAGTGTCCTGTTGTCACTGCCAAATTTGCATTGATTCTTCATAGGCGCTGATAATGGGTAAAATAAGTCAAGCAATGTAAAATACTTATGCATCCAGTGAATTTGTTATGGATAGAGTACACACAGTAGGAAATTACACCGGAGGCGAATCAAGTGTAATTTAGACTATTTCTCCAACCAAAATTAATGTACACGTTACACACACACACATACACACACGCTATCTATCTATCTATCTATCTATCTATCTTTCTATCTATCTATCTATCTATCTATCTATCTATCTATCTATCTATCTATCTATCTATCTATCTATCTATCTATCTATCCATCCATCCATCCATCCATCCATCCATCCATCCATCCATCCATCCATCTATCTATCTATCTATCTATCTTTCTATCTATCTATCTATCTATCTATCCATCTATACAATAATCCATCCATCACAAACTCACAGATTGGAATTTCGATGGGCAAAATTTGAATGCATGTTTTTAAACCTAGGGTACGCGTGTACTGAGATGAGAATCCCGTATTTTGAATTCATTTCTTTCTAAAACATTGCTTTTTTTGTTTATTTTTCATTACAATATAACAATATAATCCCAGTATCCCTTATTGAATCTGAAGATATTTTGTGACGATGATCTAAGAAGACGTTGACATCTTATGTGGATTGGATATTTGCATATTTAATGGCTCAGATTCTATTTCAATAAATTTCCAAATCTATTTGGTATCCATTGGAATCTGAAGCCATTGTGCACACACACTGATGTATCGGATAATTAAAGTATTTTATTTTGCGACGTTTGATTGAATGTTTCCCACAAATGGAGTGGTATGTAGCATTAGATAAAGACTTTATCGAAATGTATTGATTCATTTGTTCTTCATAAAAAATATTTGATTGAGTAATAAGCTGGGATCCATACCAAAATACATATCTTCATGTATAGATACATGCATGAATGTATATAAACATGGCTTGATTCATTCCTCTATGCATACAGTTATCATTAAATTATTATTGAGGGTACACCTATATAGTAAAGTTAATATACGTTATCCATTACAACATAATGTATCATCGTATTCTTATCTATGCTGATGCTAATCAGTAGTGACATACCATTGATTAGTTTGTATTTCTTCTTTTTAAGCATACCATTCACGAAGCAGGGTGTAAGTATTGTATCAATATATTTTCTTCTAATGTTTCTAAATAGTCATCGTAGCACTATGACCAAAGAGTAGACAAATATTTAACTTTTGGCCATGCTTTTGCTTGTTGAACATATCCCTGAGAAAAATGGAAGAAGTAAACTGTACAAAATTTGAAAGAAGGTAGAAGGGATCATATTTTACTGCAGACAACATAAGCTATAATCATAGCATATTCCTAAGGCAAGAGAATTGTCAATCAATTTGACAGTAGTATTGCTTTGTTGAATTGTTTCTTTCTGTAACAGTATTACTATAGTTTATGTTGTTTTCTTTATAATACAGCAATATCATCTCCAAATCACCCATTGAAATTGACGTCATGTTGTGACGATGTTCATCTATAATGATATTACTCTCTTTGATATCTTTAGTTATAATACAATTATATAATCTCAATATCATTCATTGAATCTTTTGTCAGTTTGTGACGAAATCCCTGAACATGACCCTAATAAGATAATTTAATTGCATCAGCTATTTTATTTTCTAATTGCTCATAAATTTCCAGTGTTATGTGGTATCCAACAGAATGTGAAACCTTTGTGCACAAACAACGATATATTATACAATTCAATTTCCTGTTACTTGTAAATTTTATTTTAAATAATGTTAAAACGTGACTGCTATGGAACAATTATTGATTCAGTCGTGCACCATTACATGATGCGTTTCGACCATTAAATAGTTGATACTGATTGATAACGATTAATTTCTGCCGACATATATTATAATTTCTACGATAAATTATATAATTCAATTTCCTATTGTATTTGTCAAATTTTATATAAAAAGCGAGTGCTATGCAGCAGCATACGAAGATTATTATAGCATAATCAATTCCCTTGGGTATTTGTGCAACATAGCAAGTATTTCTATCAGACATTAGTTCAGACTGAGTGATAACCAGGATCTCATACCAAAATACATGCCTTTGTGTTTAGATTCATGCATGGATACACATAAATATGAATCGATACCTACACATATGCATACAAATAGCAAGATATTCTAGTCTGTGGCAATAAATACACATAAATAAATATTGTGATAGAAATTGCCTGTTCAGTGTTATAAATTTTGTTTTATTATGTACTTATTTTTGTCTCCTTTAATTTTTACATGGTCCGAATCGTGCAATAATTTACAATATTGCTCACCTTTAGTTTACACTAACGCGCACGATATGTGTGCCCAATCGTGTATTAGTAAGGTCTTTTGTAAACAAATCATGTACACTCAAGTATTAGAAGCTTTATGTTTTGGTTGCTTACATTTGCTGTTGAATGTTTCGTTAACTGCCACATACACGCTGGTTTGCGTTATTAAATGTAACATTTTTTGATACAATGTTTCTGATTTAGGCTAGCGATAAACGCCAGACAGGTCATACAATGACTCCGTCCCTGCAAATAACATGCAAGTGAAAAGACATTAACCTCTCTTATTAGTTGGCAAAATTACTGGCAAAAATATACTTACAGTTTTACGTCCTGAATTTCCTAAAAATGTACTTTGTTCGTTTTGTTCAAATCCGAATTATATCAGCCATGTCATAGGTTCTAAAGCTTGATTACACATTTCAAAATTGTGCTGTAATTGCGACCACATTACAAGTGCAATTGCATACTCCTTGCTCCGCTAAAAATGAAATGAACATTATGTAAAATAGGGTCTTTTTGATAATTGCATTTGAAAGACTTCATATTTGTCCCACATTACGATTCCGAACATTTAATGACATATGAGAAACACACTTGTAGATGTCAACAAACAGCTCCCTCGCTGCTGAAATCAGATGTACTTCATGTATAATTGACTCAGATAAATCCATTCCATACTCACTAAATTTACAACACATTATATCATCATATTCCTATCTATGCTACTAGTATCATACCATCGATTGTTTGGTATTTCTTTTTTATCATATCCTTCACAAAACAGTACGTAGTTATTATATAAATACATTCTGTTCTACATCGTCTAAACAGTCATCGTACCACCATAAGAGAATGGTAGACAATCATTTGTTTTTCTATTGGCCATTCTTTTGTGTATCAAATTCCTGAGAACAAATACAAAACTGCACATAATTCGAAAGAAGAAAGAATGGATCTTATACTTTTGAGAACATGAATTGAATGCATAGATTAGAGTAGGCTAAGGAATCCGAGATTGATTTGATGGTAATATTGCTATTTTACTCTGTTTCGATTTTGTTATGATACCTAAGTGTATTATTGGTCACTTATATTTTGATGTCATTTTTCGATGACTTCCAGTACAAATTGTCTTAATAAGGCATCGAAATTTCATCATTTTGAAACATTTTTGTTTCAATTGATCAGATTCTCTTTACATAAGTTTGCAAAGTTATGTGGTATGCAGTATAATGTGAATCGGTGGGATAGAGTACAACGATTTGCTATATAGTTCAATGTTTTATTCTGTGTCAAATTTTATTCGAAATCTGTTTGAGAAAAGAAAGTGCTATGCAGCAGTATATGAAGACATTTGTGGAGAAATATATATTCGTTTGTGCATCATAACATACATTTTCATCATAAACTAGTTGAGATTCAGTAATAATCAGGAATTAATGCAAATAAAGCCCCACATATCTTCATGTAAAAATACATGCAAGGACATGCATAAACATTGATCATCATCTTCCTATTAATATTGATGTAAGTCGATAATATATTATTGAATGATTTGAATTTCGTTTTTTTTTTCATCATCCTGCACAAAACAGGGCGTAAGTATTATATAAATGCATTTCTACTACTTCCTCTTAACATTCGTCATAACGACAACAGCAAAAATTCATTTTGTTTCATTTATTGATCATGCTATTCCTTGTAAAACAGTTACTGCGAGAAGATGTAAGAATGAAACTACAGAAATTCGAAAGGAGGAAGAATGGTTCTTCTTATACTTTTTAACCATACGTTGAAAGCATAGGGTCAGATGATAAAGACATTCTAGATAAATTTTGAGAGTAATGTTGTTACGTCAGAGTTTGCAATATATTTGAAAACTGAATAGTAATTTGACCTTTCTGTTTCTGTATAGTCTTGAGCCATTGTGATTATTATGAGCAGTCTTTGACAATTTAGTCTAGTATAATAAAGGCTATATCGCATAGTTCATTGCCTAGACTTTCAAGGACAAAACTCCCAAATCATCTTTCGTTTCATTCATAAAATCACTAATGACTGACCACTGATGCCATTCAATCTGATTATTAACTTTTACACATTGCAGGCTATCAGTGGTTTTTATCGTTCAGATTTCCACTCGAAACATTTTTGGTTTGTAAAGATTGGAAAATGTCTTGTCTCTAATACTTCGCTTATTCAATATTAGGAATTTGGTTATATTATTAGAGAGGATACACTTATTAAGTAAAGTTGATGAATGTTTTCCATTACCAAACATTATATGGTCATGTTCGTATTGATAATGATGTCAATCAGTAGTGTCATACCACTGTTTTGTATTTCTTCTTTTTGATGATATCCTTTACAAAACAGGGATTAATCATTATTGAAATACCTTTAATTCTACGTTGTCTAAACAGTAATCGTTTGAGCATAAGAGCATAGGAGATATTCCTCTATATCTGATGTTGACCATGGTTTTATGTGTAGAACAATCCATGAGAGAAAATAGGAGTATGCTGTACAAAATTCGAAAGAAGGAAGACTTGATCTTATTATTCTGTAGAGAACATAAGTAAAATCATATTGGAGTCAAATGACAGAGGAATTAATCAATTTGATTGTATTATTCTAATGTTGAATAATGTATTTGTCTGTAATACTAATACTATATTTTATGTTTTTTCTTTATAAAAAGGCATTATATGCTCAGTATCACTCACTGAAATTAAAATAGGTTTTTGACAATGTTCAGTGAACAGGACTCTGATAATGCATTTCGGATCATGTCTGTTTTGAACTTTTATTGTTTGATTGGTCAGATTAGATTTCAATGTTATTTGGTATCAAGTCGAAAATGAAGCCATTGTGCACAGACAATAACGTATTGGATCATTCAATTTCTTTTGTTACTGGTCGAAATATATATGAAATAATTATTTCAGATATTATGTGCTATGCATCAGTAGATGAAACCATGTGTAACTATGTTGATACATTGGTTAAACAAAGCATGCATGTTATAGGTTAATTGTAATTGAGTGATAAGCAAGAATTCGTTCCAAAATACACGTCATCATGTATAGATACATGCAAGAATACATAAACATGAATCGATTCATTCATAAATGCATACAGTTAACAATATATCCTTGATTTCTTTTTAAAGGTCGTTAAAATATATGGGAACAAATGTAGTAAATGAAATATTACCATATATAGCTGTTGAATATAGGATATTGGATATAGTAGTATAGATGATACACTTATGAAGCATACTTGATCTTAATATACTATAGGGAACATATAAGCTAATTTCATAGGGTAGTCAGTTGAGAAAGACATTCTTAATCAATTTTATAGTACTATTGTTATGTTCAATTGTTTCGTTCTGGAACAATATAATGTGTTTTGTATTTTTTTATTCATACTGCAGCAATATAATCTCAATACAACTAATTGAATTTGATGTCATCTTGTGACGATGCTTAGGAAACATCATCCGAATAAGGCATTCGTATCACATCGTATTGAAAATCTGATGTTTTGTTTGTACATAGTATGTTTGAATAAATATCCAAAATTATGTGGTAGACAGCAGAATGTGATGACTTTGAGCACACTCCATGTTTGGTCTTATAACTCCGTTTCCTATTGTATTTGTCTAATGATACTTGAACTAATTTCCAAACGTGAATGCTATTCAGAAGTATATGAAGAGTTTGCGGAAACAATCACGCACGGAGATAAACATTGATAGATATACTCATATATGCATACAAGTATTGGAATATCCTAATTTATGAAAACAAACTTGCTAGAATACATGCAAACAAATATAGTTAAGGAACTATATTCATACATTTATACTGATGTTAATTAATAGTATCATATAATTGTTTGTTGTTAATTTTGTTACTTTCAAATCATTCACGAAACAGCTGGTAAGTGTTAATACAGTTTGTACTTCATTCTCTAATCAGTCATCATAGAAATAGATTAAAAGAGTTGAAAATAATATTTTATGTTCATCCATTGACAATGCTTTTCAACGAAAAAAATTCCGTGAGTAACAATTGAGGACAGAAGCTGCAGGACATTCACAGAAAAGAAGAATGGACATTTTTATACCGCAGAGAACATGAGTTGATGATATACGTTAAAATCAATTGACAAATAATTCGTAATGAATTAGATAGCAATATTGTTCAACTGAATTATAGTGTCCTTTATATTTCTCGTAACAATACAGCGATATAATCGCAGTATGAGGCAATGATTGTTGTCAGGTTGTGACGAAATCAAAGGAATATAATCCTAATAAGACATCGGGATTTCATCAGGAATGAATAAATAATTTTTTAATTGCTTACATTCTATTTGAATAATTTTCCAATTTTATGTGGTATCCA
>JARLTB010000165.1:3285000-3312500 GCA_030141615.1 Unio pictorum | reverse complement strand
AGGTTTTCGTCCCGTCATACTCAGACCAATCCCGCGACAATGGTGGCAATGAGATATTGAAACCTCGACATGCATAGCCCTGAGAATCACTAGGTTTTACTTGTAGCTGATTATATCATCATGTTCTTATCTATACTGATGCTAATCAGCGCTATGATATCACTTAATGTTTTGTATTTTTTCTTTTGCATCATATCCTTCACAAAAATAGGCCGTAAGTATTATTTCAATACCTTTCCTTCTACGTTGTGTAAACAATCATTGTATCAACAAACGAAAGGTATAGTCATTTATCATTTACTTCCATTGGCCATGCTTTTGTTTGTGGAATAATTTCTAAAATAAGAGGAAGAATTAATCTGTAGAGTATTCGAGAAGAGGAAGAATTGATCTTATTAAACAGAAGAAAGAATGTTCTATGATCGTAACGCAGTCAAATGCCGAAGGAATTATTAATCAATTTTGTAGTATTATTGAAATTATAATTGTATTTATTACCATAACAATATTAAAATAAATTCTGTATGCCTTATAATACATCAATATAGTCTAATTATTGCTCATTGAAATTGATATAATTTTGTGACGATGTTCTCTAAATATGATCCTAATAAATTAGTCTAACCAGATAATTTTTGAGTATTTCATTTTTAATGTTCCGATTATATTTTACGGGGTTTTCAAAGCTGTTTGGTATCCTCTAGTGGAAAAAGAAGTCATTGTGGTCGCTTAAGATTTTATGGGATAATATCTTTTCATTTTTTATTTGTCGATTTGTAATTGAAATAATCTTTTCCAAAAATTAAGTACTATACATCAGTATCTGAAGACATTAGAGAAACATATTGTTTCATTGGTCGAACATATCATGCATGTTCTTTATAAAATGTGATTGAGTTATAAGCAGGAACTCATATCAAAATACATATCTTCATCCGTAGCTTCTATCAGTAATGCTTATAATCATGCATTAATTTTCATAATGCATACACTTGAATATAAAACCTTGTGTTCGTTAAAATCGCTTTACTATATTGAAACAATTCTAGGGCAAGAAATATTGCCATACGAAACTGTCCAATGTTATGCATTTGGATTTATTATTAGATAGTATACACAAATTAAGTAAACGTTCTTTCTAGCAACATCTCTCTCTCTTATGTCGTTCCGCGCAGTGGGGCGCATAGGGCAACAAGCTTCCTCCAGTCATCTCGATCGGCAGCCTTAACCTCCGCTGCGTCTAAGTTGATATTGACGGCTCGCAGATCTTCTATAAATGTCCGTCGCCATGTCTTTCTCGGTCGTCCAATGCCTCGTTTCCCACGTGCTGGCGTCCACCACATCAACATTGCAACATATTCTACCTAAATATCTATCTTTCTATCTATCTATCTATCTATCTATCTATCTATCTATCTATCTATCTATCTATCTATCTATCTATCTATCTGTCTGTCTGTCTGTCTGTCTGTCTGTCTGTCTGTCTGTCTGTTAGTCTGTCTATCTATCTATCTATCTATCTATCTATCTATCTATCTATCTATCTGTCTATCATTCTATCTATCTATCTAGATTTATATTTGTTTTAACGACGTCAGACCAAATATGGATATCCGTTAGATGGAATCCATCTTGTTTTCGCATTGTCCATAAGTCTCTTAAAGAAATGTTACTCCACCTTAATTAACCGAATTGAACTTATGCCAATTCTAGGTCAAAAATATATTTTTACTGTTGGTACTTAGAACTGTAGCTACGCAGGCAAAATTCATGTATTATGTATTTTTGTTATATGCTTCTACACAGCTTATACATTGGCAAGCTTTTAGTTATCTATATACACTGCCTTTTTTCACTTGCTCAGCAGCCGTTCTATTCTATATACTTGTGCTTGAAAAACAAGTGAAATTACCTTTAATATATTTTAGAAACTACTTAAATATAAATAAATAAAACATTACTTTAATCTTTATTAATTTTACTAAAAATTCAATCCTAACAGAAGAATTGATCTTATTATACAGTACAAAGAATATCCCATGATCGTCGCGCAGTCAAATGCTGAAGGAATTCTTAATAAATTTCATAGTATTATTGCAATCATAAATTGTGTTTCTTACTGTAACGATATTAAAACAAATTGTGCTTGCCTTATAATAAAACAATACAGTCTCATTATCGCTCCTTGACATCGATATCATTTGGTGCCGATGTTCAGTAAATATGGTCCTAATACATCATACGAACCACATCATTATTGAATTTGTGATTTTTAATTCCTCCGATTCTATTTTAAGGACTTTCCAAAGTTCTTTGGTATCTAGTGGAAACTGAAGTCATTGTGCATGCAAAAGATTTTATTGGATAATACTTTTTCATTTTTTATTTGTCGAGATGTAATTGAAATAATCTTTTTCAAACATTAAGTGCAATACACCAGTATCTGAAGACGTTATGGACATATATTGATTCTTTGTTGAACATAGCATAGCATAGCACTAGGTTTTACTTGTAGCTGATTATATCATCATGTTCCTATCAATGATATCACTTAATCTTTTGTATTTTTTCATTTGCATCATAACCTTCAGAAAAATAGACAGTAGGTATTATTTAAATATATTTTCTTCTACGTTGTGTAAACAGTCATTGGATCAACAAACAAAAGGTGTAGACATTAATCATTTACTTCCACTGGCCATGCTTTTGTGTAGAGAATAATTTTTAAAATAAGTGGAAGAATTAATCTGTAGAGATTTTGATAAGAGGAAGAATTAATCCTGTTATACAGAAGAAAGAATATCTTGTGATCGTAACGCAGTCAAATGCCGGTGGAATTCGTAATCAATTTTGTAGTATTATTGAAATTATAATTGTATTTATTACTATATCAATATTACAATAAGTTCGTTTTGCCTTATAATACATCAATATAGTCTCATTATCGCTCATTGAAATTGATATAATTTTGTGACGATGTTCACTAATTATGATCCTAATAAATCATTCGAACCAGATCATTTTTGAGATTTCATTTTTAAATGCTCCGATTGTATTTTACGGAGTTTCCATAGTTGTTTGGTATCATCTAGAGGAAATTGTAGCCATTGTGCTCGCTTAAGATTTTATCGGATAATATATTTTCATTTTTTATTTGTCGACTTGTAATTGAAATAATCTTTTCCAAAAATTAAATGCTATACATCAGTATCTGAAGACTTTATGGAAACATATTGTTTCATTGGTCGAACATATCATGCATGTTCTTTATAAAATGTCATTGAGTTATAAGCAGGAACTCCTATCAAAATACATATCTTCATCCATAGCTTCAAGCAGTATGCGCCTAATCATGGATTAATTTTCATAATGCATACACTTGAAAATGAAACCTTTTGTTCGTGAAAATTGATATACTATATTGAAACAAAATGTGGAGAAAGAAATATTGCCATACAAAACTGTCAAGTGTTATGCATTTGGATTTATTATTAGATAGTATACACGTATTAAGTAAACGTTCTTGTAGTAACATATTCTACCTAAATATCTATCTATCTATATATCGATCTAACTATCTATCTATCCTTTCATCTACCTCTCGAACCATGTATCGATCAGTCTATCTATCTTTCTATATATCTATCTATCGTTACGTACGTTAACTAAGTCACACTTAAGTATTAAGCAAAGGGCCGTGCTTGGTCAAACAATAAAGACGAAAGTGATCGATCAGTCAGAAGAGTAATGATAGGAAATGCACAAATATCTTAAAGTAAATCAGTGTACGTTTTCGTCCCGTCATACTCAGACCAATCCCGCGACAATGGCGGCAATGAGATATTGAAACCTCGACAGTCATAGCCCTGAGAATCACAAGGTTTTACTTGTAGCTGATTATATCATCATGTTCTTATCTATACTGATGCTAATCAGCGCTATGATATCACTTAATGTTTTGTATTTTTTGTTTTCATCCTATCCTTCACAAAAATAGCAAGTAAGTATTATTTCAGTATCTTTTCTTCAACGTTGTGTAAACAGTCATTGTATCAAGAAACGAAAGGTGTAGACATTGATCATTTACTTACATTGGCCATGCTTTTGTGTGTGGAATAATTTCGAAAATTAGAGGAAGAACTAATTGGAGAGAATTCGAGAAGAGGAAGAATTGATCTTATAATACAGAAGAAAGGATATCCCATGATCGTAACGCAGTCAAATGCTGAAGGAATTCTTAATCAATTTTGTACTATTATTTAAATTATAATTGTATTTATTTTTTTAACCATATTACACTAAATTATGTTTGCCTTACAATACATCAAAATTGTCTCATTATCGCTCATTGAAATTGATATAATTTTGTGACGATGTTCACTAAATATGATCCTAATAAATCATTCGAAAAACAAAATTTTTAGGTATTTAATTTTTGATTGCTCCGATTATATTTTAAAGGAGTTTCCAAAGTTCTTTGGTATCCTCTTGTGGAAGAAGAAGTGATTGTGGTCGCTTAAGATTTTATGGGATAATATCTTTCCATTTTTTTATTTGTCGATTTGTAATTGAAATAATCTTTTCCAAAAATTAAGTACTATACATCAGTATCTGAAGATATTATTGGAAAATATTGTTTTTTGCATGTTCTTTATAAAATGTCATTGAGTTATAAGCAGGAACTCATATCAAAATACTTATCTTCATCCATACATTCTAGCAGTATGCGCCTAATCATGCATTCATATTCATAATGCATACACTTGAAAATGAAACCTTGTGTTCGTGAAAATTGCTATACTATATTGAAAGAAATTGTAGGGAAGGAAATATTGCCATAAAAAACTGTCAAGTGTTATGCATTTGGATGTATTATTAGATAGTATACACGTATTAAGTGAACGTTCTTTGTAGTAACATATTCTAACTATCTATCTATCTATCTATCTATATATCGATCTAACTATCTATGTATCCATTTATCTATCTCTCGAACCATGTATCGATCAGTCTATCTATCTATATATCTATCTATCTTTAAGTACGTTAACTTAGTCACACTTAAGTATTAAGCAAAGAGCCGTGCTTGGTCAAAAAAAAGTAAAGACGAAAGTGATGGGTGAGTCAGAAGAGTAATGATAGGAAATGCACAAATATCTTAAAGTTAATCAGTGTACGTTTTAGTCTCGTCATACTTAGACCAATCCCGCGACAATGGCGGCAATGAGATATTAAAACCTCGACAGGCATAGCCCTGAGAATCACTAGGTTTTACTTGTAGCTAATTATATCATCAGGTTCTTATCTATACTGATTCTAATCAGCGTTATGATATCACTTAATGTTTTGTATTTTTTCTTTTGCATCATATCCTTCACAAAAATGTAGAGTAAGTATTATTTCAATACCTTTTCTTCTACGTTGTGTAAACAATCATTGTATCAACAAACGAAAGGTATAGGCATTTATCATTTACTTCCATTGGCCATGCTTTTGTGTGTGGAATAATTTTTAAAATAAGAGGAAGTATTAAACTGTAGAGAATTCGAGAAGAGGAAGAATTGATCTTATTATACAGAAGAATGAATGTTCTATGATCGTAACTCAGTCAAATGCCGAAGGAATTCTTAACCAATTTTGGAGTATTATTGAAATTATAATTGTATTTATTACCATAAAAATATTACAATAAATACTGTATGCCTTATAAAACATCAATATAGTATAATTATAGCTCATTGAAATTGATATAATTTTGTGACGATGTTCACTAAATATGATCCTAACCAGATAATTTTTGAGTATTTCATTTTTAATGCTCCGATTATATTTTGCGGAGTTTCCAAAGCTGTTTGGTATCCTCTAGTGGAAAAAGAAGTCATTGTGGTCGCTTAAGATTTTATGGGATAATATCTTTTCATTTTTTATTTGTCGATTTGTAATTGAAATAATCTTTTCCAAAAATTACGTACTATACATCAGTATCTGAAGACATTATGGAAACATATTGTTTCATTGGTCGAACATATCTTGGATGTTCTTTATAAAATGTCATTGAGTTATAAACAGGAACTCCTATCAAAATACATATCTTCGTCCATATCTTCTAGCAGTAATGCACATAATCATGCATTCATTTTCATAATGCATACACTAGAAAATAAAACCTTGTGTTCGTTAAAATTGCTTTACTATATTGAAACAATTCTAGGGAAAGAAATATTGCCATACTAAACTGTCCCATGTTATGCATTTGGATTTATTATTAGATAGTATACACAAATTAAGTAAACGTTCTTTCTAGCAACATATTCTACCTAAATATCTATCTATCTATCTATCTATCTATCTATCTATCTATCTATCTATCTATCTATCTATCTATCTATCTATCTATCTATCTATCTATCTATCTATCTGTCTGTCTATCTATCTATCTATCTATCTATCTATCTATCTATCTATCTATCTATCTATCTATCTATATCGTTATCTATCAGTCGAACCATGTATCGAGCAGTATATCTATCTATATATCTATCTATCGTTAAGTACTTTAACTCAGTCACACTTAAGTATTAACCAAAGGGCCGTGCTTGGTCAGAAACAAAGTAAAGACGAAAGTGATGGATCAGTCAGTAGAATAATGATAGGAAATGCACAAATATCTTAAAGTGAATCAGTGTACGTTTTCGTTCCATCATACTCAGACCAATCCCGCGACAATGGCGGCAATGAGATATTGAACCCTCGACAGTCATAGCCCTGAGAATCACTAGGTTTTACTTGTAGCTGATTATATCATCATGTTCTTATCTATACTGATGCTAATCAGTGCTATGATATCACTTAATGTTTTGTATTTTTTCTTTTGCATCATATCCTTCACAAAAATAGCAAGTAAGTATTATTTCAATACCTTTTCTCCTACGTTGTGTAAACAATCATTGTTTCAACAAACGAAAGGTATAGGCATTTATCATTTACTTCCATTGGCCAGGCGTTTGTGTGTGGAATAATTTTTAAAATAAGAGGAAGAATTAATCTGTAGAGAATTCGAGAAGAGGAAGAATAGATCCTATTATACAGAAGAAAGAATTTTCTATGATCGTAATGCAGTGAACTGCCGAAGGAATTCTTAATCAATTTTGTAGTATTATTGAAATTATAATTGTATTTATTACCATAACAATATTACAATAAATTCACTATACCTTATAATACATCAAGATAGTCTAATTATCGCTCATTGAAATTGATATAATTTTGTGACGATCTTAACTAAATATGATCCTAATAAATTAGTCTAACCAGATAATTTTTGAGTATTTCATTTTTAATGCTCCGATTATATTTTACGTGGTTTCCAAAGCTGTTTGGTATCCTCTAGTGGAAAAAGAAGTCATTGTGGTCGATTAAGATTTTATGGGATAATATCTTTTTATTTTTTATTTGTCGATTTCTAATTGAAATAATCTTTTCCAAAAATTAAGTACTATACATCAGTATCTGAAGACATTAGAGAAACATATTGCTTCATTGGTCGAACATATCATGCATGTTCTTTATAAAATATCATTGAGTTATAAGCAGGAACTCCTATCAAAATACATATCTTCATCCATAGCTTCTAGCAGTAACGCACATAATCATGCATTAATTTTCATAATGCATACACTTGAAAATAAAACCTTGTGTTCGTTAAAATTGCTTTACTATATTGAAACAATTCTAGGGAAAGAAATATTGCCATACGAAACTGTCCAATGTTATGCATTTGGATTTATTATTAGATAGTATACACAAATTAAGTAAACGTTCTTTCTAGCAACTTATTCTACCTAAATATCTATCTATCCATCTATCTTTCTATCTATCTATCTATCTATCTATCTATCTATCTATCTATCTATCTATCGATCTATCTATCTATCTATCTATCTCGTTATCTATCAATCGAACCATGTATCGAGCAGTCTATCTATCTATGTATCTATCTATCGTTAAGTACGTTAACTCATTCACACTTAAGTATTAACCAAAGGGCCGTGCTTGGTCAGAAACAAAGTAAAGACGAAAGTGATGGATCAGTCAGTAGAATAATGATAGGAAATGCACAGATATCTTAAAGTGAATCAGTGTACGTTTTCGTCACATCATACTCAGACCAATCCCGCGACAATGGCGGCAATGAGATATTGAAACCTCGACAGTCATAGCCCTGAGAATCACTAGGTTTTACTTGTAGCTGATTATATCATCATGTTCTTTTTTATACTGATGCTAATCAGCGCTATGATATCACTTAATGTTTTGTATTTTTTCTTTTGCATCATATCCTTCACAAAAATAGGATGTAAGTATTATTTCAATACCTTTTCTTCTACGTTGTGTAAACAATCATTGTTTCAACAAACGAAAGGTATAGGCATTTATCATTTACTTCCATTGGCCATGCTTTTTTGTGTGGAATAATTTTTAAAATAAGAGGAAGAATTAATCTGTAGAGAATTGGAGAAGAGGAAGAATAGATCTTATTATACAGATTAAAGAATGTTCTATGATCGTAATGCAGTCAACTGCCGAAGGAATTCTTAATCAATTTTGTAGTTTTATTGAAATTATAATTGTATTTATTACCATAACAATATTACAATAAATTCTCTATGCCTTATAATACATCAATATAGTCTAATTATCGCTCATTGAAATTGATATAATTTTGTGACGATGTTCACTAAATATGATCCTAATAAATTAGTCTAACCAGATAATTTTTGAGTATTTCATTTTTAATGCTCCGATTGTATTTTACGTGGTTTCCAAAGCTGTTTGGTATCCTCTAGTGGAAAAAGAAGTCATTTTGGTCGCTTAAGATTGTATGGGATAATACCTTTTTATATTTTATTTGTCGATTTGTAATTGAAATAATCTTTTCCAAAAATTAAGTACTATACATCAGTATCTGAAGACATTATGGAAACATATTGTTTCATTGGTCGAACATATCTTGCATGTTCTTTATAAAATGTCATTGAGTTATAAGCAGGAACTCCTATCAAAATACATATCTTCATCCATAGCTTCTAGCAGTAATGCACATAATCATGCATTAATTTTCATAATGCATACGCTTGAAAATAAAATCTTGTGTTCGTTAAAATTGCTTTACTATATTGAAACAATTCTAGAGAAAGAAATATTGCCATACGAAACTGTCCAATGTTATGAATTGGATTTATTTTTAGATAGTATACACAAATTAAGTAAACGTTCTTTCTAGCAACATATTCTACCTAAATATCTATCTATCTATCTATCTATCTATCTATCTATCTATCTATCTATCTATCTATCTATCTATCTATCTATCTATCTATCTATCTATCTATCTATCTATCAATCGAACCATGTATCGAGCAGTCTATCTATCTATATATCTATCTATCGTTAAGTATGTTAACTAAGTCACACTTAAGTATTAACCAAAGGGCCGTGCTTGGTCAGAAACAAAGTAAAGACGAAAGTGATGGGTCAGTCAGTAGAATAATGATAGGAAATGCACAAATATCTTAAAGTGAATCAGTGTACGTTTTCGTCCAGTCATACTCAGACCAATCCCGCGACAACGGTGCCAATGAGATATTGAAACCTCGACAGGCATAGCCCTGAGAATCACTAGCTTTTACTTGTAGCTGATTATACCATCATGTTCTTATCTATACTGATGCTAATCAGCGCTATGATATCACTTAATGTTTTGTATTTTTTCTTTTGCATCATATCCTTCACAAAAATAGCAAGTAAGTATTATTTCAATACCTTTTCTCCTACGTTGTGTAAACAATCATTGTTTCAACAAACGAAAGGTATAGGCATTTATCATTTACTTCCATTGGCCATGCGTTTGTGTGTGGAATAATTTTTAAAATAAGAGGAAGAATTAATCTGTAGAGAATTCGAGAAGAGGAAGAATAGATCTTATTATACAGAAGAAAGAATTTTCTATGATCGTAATGCAGTGAACTGCCGAAGGAATTCTTAATCAATTTTGTAGTATTATTGAAATTATAATTGTATTTATTACCATAACAATATTACAATAAATTCACTATACCTTATAATACATCAAGATAGTCTAATTATCGCTCATTGAAATTGATATAATTTTGTGACGATCTTAACTAAATATGATCCTAATAAATTAGTCTAACCAGATAATTTTTGAGTATTTCATTTTTAATGCTCCGATTATATTTTACGTGGTTTCCAAAGCTGTTTGGTATCCTCTAGTGGAAAAAGAAGTCATTGTGGTCGATTAAGATTTTATGGGATAATATCTTTTTATTTTTTATTTGTCGATTTGTAATTGAAATAATCTTTTCCAAAAATTAAGTACTATACATCAGTATCTGAAGACATTAGAGAAACATATTGCTTCATTGGTCGAACATATCATGCATGTTCTTTATAAAATATCATTGAGTTATAAGCAGGAACTCCTATCAAAATACATATCTTCATCCATAGCTTCTAGCAGTAACGCACATAATCATGCATTAATTTTCATAATGCATACACTTGAAAATAAAACCTTGTGTTCGTTAAAATTGCTTTACTATATTGAAACAATTCTAGGGAAAGAAATATTGCCATACGAAACTGTCCAATGTTATGCATTTGGATTTATTATTAGATAGTATACACAAATTAAGTAAACGTTCTTTCTAGCAACTTATTCTACCTAAATATCTATCTATCCATCTATCTTTCTATCTTTCTATCTATCTATCTATCTATCTATCTATCTATCTATCTATCTATCTATCTATCTCGTTATCTATCAATCGAACCATGTATCGAGCAGACTATCTATCTATGTATCTATCTATCGTTAAGTACGTTAACTCATTCACACTTAAGTATTAACCAAAGGGCCGTGCTTGGTCAGAAACAAAGTAAAGACGAAAGTGATGGATCAGTCAGTAGAATAATGATAGGAAATGCACAGATATCTTAAAGTGAATCAGTGTACGTTTTCGTCACATCATACTCAGACCAATCCCGCGACAATGGCGGCAATGAGATATTGAAACCTCGACAGTCATAGCCCTGAGAATCACTAGGTTTTACTTGTAGCTGATTATATCATCATGTTCTTTTTTATACTGATGCTAATCAGCGCTATGATATCACTTAATGTTTTGTATTTTTTCTTTTGCATCATATCCTTCACAAAAATAGGATGTAAGTATTATTTCAATACCTTTTCTTCTACGTTGTGTAAACAATCATTGTTTCAACAAACGAAAGGTATAGGCATTTATCATTTACTTCCATTGGCCATGCTTTTTTGTGTGGAATAATTTTTAAAATAAGAGGAAGAATTAATCTGTAGAGAATTGGAGAAGAGGAAGAATAGATCTTATTATACAGATTAAAGAATGTTCTATGATCGTAATGCAGTCAACTGCCGAAGGAATTCTTAATCAATTTTGTAGTTTTATTGAAATTATAATTGTATTTATTACCATAACAATATTACAATAAATTCTCTATGCCTTATAATACATCAATATAGTCTAATTATCGCTCATTGAAATTGATATAATTTTGTGACGATGTTCACTAAATATGATCCTAATAAATTAGTCTAACCAGATAATTTTTGAGTATTTCATTTTTAATGCTCCGATTGTATTTTACGTGGTTTCCAAAGCTGTTTGGTATCCTCTAGTGGAAAAAGAAGTCATTTTGGTCGCTTAAGATTGTATGGGATAATACCTTTTTATATTTTATTTGTCGATTTGTAATTGAAATAATCTTTTCCAAAAATTAAGTACTATACATCAGTATCTGAAGACATTATGGAAACATATTGTTTCATTGGTCGAACATATCTTGCATGTTCTTTATAAAATGTCATTGAGTTATAAGCAGGAACTCCTATCAAAATACATATCTTCATCCATAGCTTCTAGCAGTAATGCACATAATCATGCATTAATTTTCATAATGCATACGCTTGAAAATAAAATCTTGTGTTCGTTAAAATTGCTTTACTATATTGAAACAATTCTAGAGAAAGAAATATTGCCATACGAAACTGTCCAATGTTATGAATTGGATTTATTTTTAGATAGTATACACAAATTAAGTAAACGTTCTTTCTAGCAACATATTCTACCTAAATATCTATCTATCTATCTATCTATCTATCTATCTATCTATCTATCTATCTATCTATCTATCTATCTATCTATCTATCTATCTATCTATCTATCTATCTATCAATCGAACCATGTATCGAGCAGTCTATCTATCTATATATCTATCTATCGTTAAGTATGTTAACTAAGTCACACTTAAGTATTAACCAAAGGGCCGTGCTTGGTCAGAAACAAAGTAAAGACGAAAGTGATGGGTCAGTCAGTAGAATAATGATAGGAAATGCACAAATATCTTAAAGTGAATCAGTGTACGTTTTCGTCCAGTCATACTCAGACCAATCCCGCGACAACGGTGCCAATGAGATATTGAAACCTCGACAGGCATAGCCCTGAGAATCACTAGGTTTTACTTGTAGCTGATTATACCATCATGTTCTTATCTATACTGATGCTAATCAGCGCTATGATATCACTTAATGTTTTGTATTTTTTCTTTTGCATCATATCCTTCACAAAAATAGGCCGTAAGTATTATTTCAATACCTTTTCTTCTACATTGTGTAAACAATCATTGTTTCAACAAACGAAAGGTATAGGCATTTATCATTTACTTCCATTGGCCATGCTTTTTGGTGTGGAATAATTTTTAAAAAAAGAGGAAGAATTAATCTGTAGAGAATTGGAGAAGAGGAAGAATAGATCTTATTATACAGATGAAAGAATGTTCTATGATCGTAATGCAGTCAACTGCCGAAGGAATTCTTAATCAATGTTGTAGTTTTATTGAAATTATAATTGTATTTATTGCCATAACAATATTACAATAAATTCTCTATGCCTTATAATACATCAATATAGTCTAATTATCGCTCATTGAAATTGATATAATTTTGTGACGATGTTCACTAAATATGATCCTAATAAATTAGTCTAACCAGATAATTTTTGAGTATTTCATTTTTAATCCTCCGATTGTATTTTACGTGGTTTCCAAAGCTGTTTGGTATCCTCTAGTGGAAAAAGAAGTCATTGTGGTCGCTTAAGATTTTATGGGATAATATCTTTTTATATTTTATTTGTCGATTTGTAATTGAAATAATCTTTTCCAAAAATTAAGTACTATACATCAGTATCTGAAGACATTATGGAAACATATTGTTTCATTGGTCGAACATATCATGCATGTTCTTTATAAAATGTCATTGAGTTATAAGCAGGAACTCCTATCAAAATACATATCTTCATCCATAGCTTCTAGCAGTAATGCACATAATCATGCATTAATTTTCATAATGCATATGCTTGAAAATAAAATCTTGTGTTCGTTAAAATTGCTTTACTATATTGAAACAATTCTAGAGAAAGAAATATTGCCATACGAAACTGTCCAATGTTATGAATCGGATTTATTTTTAGATAGTATACACAAATTAAGTAAACGTTCTTTCTAGCAACATATTCTACCTAAATATCTATCTATCTATCTATCTATCTATCTATCTATCTATCTATCTATCTATCTATCTATCTATCTATCTATCTATCTATCTATCTATCAATCGAACCATGTATCGAGCAGTCTATCTATCTATATGTCTATCTATCGTTAAGTATGTTAACTAAGTCACACTTAAGTATTAACCAAAGGGACGTGATTGGTCAGAAACAAAGTAAAGACGAAAGTGATGGGTCAGTCAGTAGAGTAATGATAGGAAATGCACAAATATCTTAAAGTGAATCAGTGTACGTTTTCGTCCAGTCATACTCAGACCAATCCCGCGACAACGGTGGCAATGAGATATTGAAACCTCGACAGGCATAGCCCTGAGAATCACTAGGTTTTACTTGTAGCTGATTATGTCATCATGTTCTTATCTATACTGATGCTAATCAGCGCTATGATATTACTTAATGTTTTGTATTTTTTCTTTTGCATCATATCCTTCACAAAAATAGGTCGTAGGTATTATTTCAATACCTTTTCTTCTACGTTGTGTAAACAATCATTATTTCAACAAACGAAAGGTATAGGCATTTATCATTTACTTCCATTGGCCATGACTTTTTGTGTGGAATAATTTTTAAAATAAGAGGAAGAATTAATCTGTAGAGAATTGGAGAAGAGGAAGAATAGATCTTATTATACAGAAGAAAGTATGTTCTATGATCGTAATGCAGTCAACTGCCGAAGGAATTCTTAATCAATTTTGTAGTTTTATTGAAATTATAATTGTATTTATTACCATAAAAATATTACAATAAATTCTCTATGCCTTATAATACATCAATATAGTCTAATTATCGCTCATTGAAATTGATATAATTTTGTGACGATGTTCACTAAATATGATCCTAATAAATTAGTCTAACCAGATAATTTTTGAGAATTTCATTTTTAATGCTCCGATTGTATTTTACGTGGTTTCCAAAGCTGTTTGGTATCCTCTAGTGGAAAAAGAAGTCATTGTGGTCGCTTAAGATTGTATGGGATAATATCTTTTTATATTTTATTTGTCGATTTGTAATTGAAATAATCTTTTCCAAAAATTAAGTACTATACATCAGTATCTGAAGACATTAGAGAAACATATTGTTTCATTGGTCGAACATATCATGCATGTTCTTTATAAAATGTCATTGAGTTATAAGCAGGAACTCCTATCAAAATACATATCTTCATCCATAGCTTCTAGCAGTAATGCACATAATCATGCATTAATTTTCATAATGCATACGCTTGAAAATAAAATCTTGTGTTCGTTAAAATTGCTTTACTATATTGAAACAATTCTAGAGAAAGAAATATTGCCATACGAAACTGTCCAATGTTATGAATTGGATTTATTTTTAGATAGTATACACAAATTAAGTAAACGTTCTTTCTAGCAACATATTCTACCTAAATATCTATCTATCTATCTATCTATCTATCTATCTATCTATCTATCTATCTATCTATCTATCTATCTATCTATCTATCTATCGAACCATGTATCGAGCAGTCTATCTATCTATATATCTATCTATCGTTAAGTATGTTAACTAAGTCACACTTAAGTATTAACCAAAGGGCCGTGCTTGGTCAGAAACAAAGTAAAGACGAAAGTGTTGGGTCAGTCAGTAGAGTAATGATAGGAAATGCACAAATATCTTAAAGTGAATCAGTGTACGTTTTCGTCCAGTCATACTCAGACCAATCCCGCGACAACGGTGGCAATGAGATATTGAAACCTCGACAGGCATAGCCCTGAGAATCACTAGGTTTTACTTGTAGCTGATTATATCATCATGTTCTTTTTTATACTGATGCTAATCAGCGCTATGATATCACTTAATGTTTTGTATTTTTTCTTTTGCATCATATCCTTCAGAAAAATAGGATGTAAGTATTATTTCAATACCTTTTCTTCTACGTTGTGTAAACAATCATTGTTTCAACAAACGAAAGGTATAGGCATTTATCATTTACTTCCATTGGCCATGCTTTTTTGTGTGGAATAATTTTTAAAATAAGAGGAAGAATTAATCTGTAGAGAATTGGAGAAGAGGAAGAATAGATCTTATTATACAGATTAAAGAATGTTCTATGATCGTAATGCAGTCAACTGCCGAAGGAATTCTTAATCAATTTTGTAGTTTTATTGAAATTATAATTGTATTTATTACCATAACAATATTACAATAAATTCTCTATGCCTTATAATACATCAATATAGTCTAATTATCGCTCATTGAAATTGATATAATTTTGTGACGATGTTCACTAAATATGATCCTAATAAATTAGTCTAACCAGATAATTTTTGAGTATTTCATTTTTAATGCTCCGATTGTATTTTACGTGGTTTCCAAAGCTGTTTGGTATCCTCTAGTGGAAAAAGAAGTCATTTTGGTCGCTTAAGATTGTATGGGATAATACCTTTTTATATTTTATTTGTCGATTTGTAATTGAAATAATCTTTTCCAAAAATTAAGTACTATACATCAGTATCTGAAGACATTATGGAAACATATTGTTTCATTGGTCGAACATATCTTGCATGTTCTTTATAAAATGTCATTGAGTTATAAGCAGGAACTCCTATCAAAATACATATCTTCATCCATAGCTTCTAGCAGTAATGCACATAATCATGCATTAATTTTCATAATGCATACGCTTGAAAATAAAATCTTGTGTTCGTTAAAATTGCTTTACTATATTGAAACAATTCTAGAGAAAGAAATATTGCCATACGAAACTGTCCAATGTTATGAATTGGATTTATTTTTAGATAGTATACACAAATTAAGTAAACGTTCTTTCTAGCAACATATTCTACCTAAATATCTATCTATCTATCTATCTATCTATCTATCTATCTATCTATCTATCTATCTATCTATCTATCTATCTATCTATCTATCTATCTATCTATCTATCTATCAATCGAACCATGTATCGAGCAGTCTATCTATCTATATATCTATCTATCGTTAAGTATGTTAACTAAGTCACACTTAAGTATTAACCAAAGGGCCGTGCTTGGTCAGAAACAAAGTAAAGACGAAAGTGATGGGTCAGTCAGTAGAATAATGATAGGAAATGCACAAATATCTTAAAGTGAATCAGTGTACGTTTTCGTCCAGTCATACTCAGACCAATCCCGCGACAACGGTGCCAATGAGATATTGAAACCTCGACAGGCATAGCCCTGAGAATCACTAGGTTTTACTTGTAGCTGATTATACCATCATGTTCTTATCTATACTGATGCTAATCAGCGCTATGATATCACTTAATGTTTTGTATTTTTTCTTTTGCATCATATCCTTCACAAAAATAGGCCGTAAGTATTATTTCAATACCTTTTCTTCTACATTGTGTAAACAATCATTGTTTCAACAAACGAAAGGTATAGGCATTTATCATTTACTTCCATTGGCCATGCTTTTTGGTGTGGAATAATTTTTAAAAAAAGAGGAAGAATTAATCTGTAGAGAATTGGAGAAGAGGAAGAATAGATCTTATTATACAGATGAAAGAATGTTCTATGATCGTAATGCAGTCAACTGCCGAAGGAATTCTTAATCAATGTTGTAGTTTTATTGAAATTATAATTGTATTTATTGCCATAACAATATTACAATAAATTCTCTATGCCTTATAATACATCAATATAGTCTAATTATCGCTCATTGAAATTGATATAATTTTGTGACGATGTTCACTAAATATGATCCTAATAAATTAGTCTAACCAGATAATTTTTGAGTATTTCATTTTTAATCCTCCGATTGTATTTTACGTGGTTTCCAAAGCTGTTTGGTATCCTCTAGTGGAAAAAGAAGTCATTGTGGTCGCTTAAGATTTTATGGGATAATATCTTTTTATATTTTATTTGTCGATTTGTAATTGAAATAATCTTTTCCAAAAATTAAGTACTATACATCAGTATCTGAAGACATTATGGAAACATATTGTTTCATTGGTCGAACATATCATGCATGTTCTTTATAAAATGTCATTGAGTTATAAGCAGGAACTCCTATCAAAATACATATCTTCATCCATAGCTTCTAGCAGTAATGCACATAATCATGCATTAATTTTCATAATGCATATGCTTGAAAATAAAATCTTGTGTTCGTTAAAATTGCTTTACTATATTGAAACAATTCTAGAGAAAGAAATATTGCCATACGAAACTGTCCAATGTTATGAATCGGATTTATTTTTAGATAGTATACACAAATTAAGTAAACGTTCTTTCTAGCAACATATTCTACCTAAATATCTATCTATCTATCTATCTATCTATCTATCTATCTATCTATCTATCTATCTATCTATCTATCTATCTATCTATCAATCGAACCATGTATCGAGCAGTCTATCTATCTATATGTCTATCTATCGTTAAGTATGTTAACTAAGTCACACTTAAGTATTAACCAAAGGGACGTGATTGGTCAGAAACAAAGTAAAGACGAAAGTGATGGGTCAGTCAGTAGAGTAATGATAGGAAATGCACAAATATCTTAAAGTGAATCAGTGTACGTTTTCGTCCAGTCATACTCAGACCAATCCCGCGACAACGGTGGCAATGAGATATTGAAACCTCGACAGGCATAGCCCTGAGAATCACTAGGTTTTACTTGTAGCTGATTATATCATCATGTTCTTATCTATACTGATGCTAATCAGCGCTATGATATTACTTAATGTTTTGTATTTTTTCTTTTGCATCATATCCTTCACAAAAATAGGTCGTAAGTATTATTTCAATACCTTTTCTTCTACGTTGTGTAAACAATCATTATTTCAACAAACGAAAGGTATAGGCATTTATCATTTACTTCCATTGGCCATGACTTTTTGTGTGGAATAATTTTTAAAATAAGAGGAAGAATTAATCTGTAGAGAATTGGAGAAGAGGAAGAATAGATCTTATTATACAGAAGAAAGTATGTTCTATGATCGTAATGCAGTCAACTGCCGAAGGAATTCTTAATCAATTTTGTAGTTTTATTGAAATTATAATTGTATTTATTACCATAAAAATATTACAATAAATTCTCTATGCCTTATAATACATCAATATAGTCTAATTATCGCTCATTGAAATTGATATAATTTTGTGACGATGTTCACTAAATATGATCCTAATAAATTAGTCTAACCAGATAATTTTTGAGTATTTCATTTTTAATGCTCCGATTATATTTTACGTGGTTTCCAAAGCTGTTTGGTATCCTCTAATGGAAAAAGAAGTCATTGTGGTCGCTTAAGATTTTATGGGATAATATCTTTTTATTTTTTATTTGTCGATTTGTAATTGAAATAATCTTTTCCAAAAATTAAGTACTATACATCAGTATCTGAAGACATTAGAGAAACATATTGCTTCATTGGTCGAACATATCATGCATGTTCTTTATAAAATGTCATTGAGTTATAAGCAGGAACTCCTATCAAAATACATATCTTCATCCATAGCTTCTAGCAGTAATGCACATAATCATGCATTAATTTTCATAATGCATACACTTGAAAATAAAACCTTGTGTTCGTTAAAATTGCTTTACTATATTGAAACAACTCTTGGGAAAGAAATATTGCCATACGAAAATGTCCAATGTTATGCATTTGGATTTATTATTAGATAGTATACACAAATTAAGTAAACGTTCTTTCTAGCAACTTATTCTACCTAAATATCTATCTATCCATCTATCTATCTATCTATCTATCTATCTATCTATCTATCTATCTATCTATCTATCTATCTATCTATCTATCTATCTATCTATCTATCTATCTCGTTATCTATCAATCGAACCATATATCGAGCAGTCTATCTATCTATATATCTATCTATCGTTAATTACGTTAACTCAGTCACACTTAAGTATTAACCAAAGTGAAGTGCTTGGTCAGAAACAAAGTAAAGACGAAAGGGATGGATCAGTCAGTAGAATAATAATAGGAAATGCACAGATATCTTAAAGTGAATCAGTGTTCGTTTTCGTCCCGTCATACTCAGACCAATCCCGCGACAATGGCGGCAATGAGATATTGAACCCTCCACAGTCATAGCCCTGAGAATCACTAGGTTTTACTTGTAGCTGATAATATCATCATGTTCTTATCTATACGGATGCTAATCAACTCTATGATATCACTTAATGTTTTGTATTTTTTCTTTTGCATCATATCCTTCACAAAAATAGCGGGTAAGTATTATTTCAATACCTTTTCTCCTACGTTGTGTAAACAATCATTGTATCAACAAACGAAAGGTATAGGCATTTATCATTTACTTCCATTGGCCATGCTTTTGTGTGTGGAATAATTTTTAAAATAAGAGGAAGAATTAATCTGTAGAGAATTCGAGAAGAGGAAGAATAGATCTTATTATACAGAAGAAAGAATATTCTATGATCGTAATGCAGTCAACTGTCGAAGGAATTCTTAATCAATTGTGTAGTATTATTGAAATTATAATTCTATTTATTACCATAACAATATTACAATAAATTCACTATACCTTATAATACATCAATATAGTCTAATTATCGCTCATTGAAATTGATATAATTTTGTGACGATGTTCACTAAATATGATCCTAATAAATTAGTCTAACCAGATAATTTTTGAGTATTTCATTTTTAATGCTCCGATTATATTTTACGTGGTTTCCAAAGCTGTTTGGTATCCTCTAATGGAAAAAGAAGTCATTGTGGTCGCTTAAGATTTTATGGGATAATATCTTTTTATTTTTTATTTGTCGATTTGTAATTGAAATAATCTTTTCCAAAAATTACGTACTATACATCAGTATCTGAAGACATTATGGAAACATATTGCTTCATTGGTCGAACATATCATGCATGTTCTTTATAAAATGTCATTGAGTTATAAGCAGGAACTCCTATCAAAATACATATCTTCATCCATAGCTTCTAGCAGTAATGCACATAATCATGCATTAATTTTCATAATGCATACACTTGAAAATAAAACCTTGTGTTCGTTAAAATTGCTTTACTATATTGAAACAATTATAGCTAAAGAAATATTGCCATACGACACTGTCCAATGTTATGCATTTGGATTTATTATTAGATAGTATACACAAATTAAGTAAACGTTCTTTCTAGCAACATATTCTACCTAAATATCTATCTATCTATCTATCTATCTATCTATCTATCTATCTATCTATCTATCTATCTATCTATCTATCTATCTATCTATCTATCTATCTATATATCTATCTATCGTTAAGTATGTTAACTAAGTCACACTTAAGTATTAACCAAAGGGCCGTGCTTGGTCAGAAACAAAGTAAAGACGAAAGTGATGGGTCAGTCAGTAGAATAATGATAGGAAATGCACAAATATCTTAAAGTGAATCAGTGTACGTTTTCGTCCAGTCATACTCAGACCAATCCCGCGACAACGGTGCCAATGAGATATTGAAACCTCGACAGGCATAGCCCTGAGAATCACTAGGTTTTACTTGTAGCTGATTATACCATCATGTTCTTATCTATACTGATGCTAATCAGCGCTATGATATCACTTAATGTTTTGTATTTTTTCTTTTGCATCATATCCTTCACAAAAATAGGCCGTAAGTATTATTTCAATACCTTTTCTTCTACATTGTGTAAACAATCATTGTTTCAACAAACGAAAGGTATAGGCATTTATCATTTACTTCCATTGGCCATGCTTTTTGGTGTGGAATAATTTTTAAAAAAAGAGGAAGAATTAATCTGTAGAGAATTGGAGAAGAGGAAGAATAGATCTTATTATACAGATGAAAGAATGTTCTATGATCGTAATGCAGTCAACTGCCGAAGGAATTCTTAATCAATGTTGTAGTTTTATTGAAATTATAATTGTATTTATTGCCATAACAATATTACAATAAATTCTCTATGCCTTATAATACATCAATATAGTCTAATTATCGCTCATTGAAATTGATATAATTTTGTGACGATGTTCACTAAATATGATCCTAATAAATTAGTCTAACCAGATAATTTTTGAGTATTTCATTTTTAATCCTCCGATTGTATTTTACGTGGTTTCCAAAGCTGTTTGGTATCCTCTAGTGGAAAAAGAAGTCATTGTGGTCGCTTAAGATTTTATGGGATAATATCTTTTTATATTTTATTTGTCGATTTGTAATTGAAATAATCTTTTCCAAAAATTAAGTACTATACATCAGTATCTGAAGACATTATGGAAACATATTGTTTCATTGGTCGAACATATCATGCATGTTCTTTATAAAATGTCATTGAGTTATAAGCAGGAACTCCTATCAAAATACATATCTTCATCCATAGCTTCTAGCAGTAATGCACATAATCATGCATTAATTTTCATAATGCATATGCTTGAAAATAAAATCTTGTGTTCGTTAAAATTGCTTTACTATATTGAAACAATTCTAGAGAAAGAAATATTGCCATACGAAACTGTCCAATGTTATGAATCGGATTTATTTTTAGATAGTATACACAAATTAAGTAAACGTTCTTTCTAGCAACATATTCTACCTAAATATCTATCTATCTATCTATCTATCTATCTATCTATCTATCTATCTATCTATCTATCTATCTATCTATCTATCTATCTATCTATCTATCAATCGAACCATGTATCGAGCAGTCTATCTATCTATATGTCTATCTATCGTTAAGTATGTTAACTAAGTCACACTTAAGTATTAACCAAAGGGACGTGATTGGTCAGAAACAAAGTAAAGACGAAAGTGATGGGTCAGTCAGTAGAGTAATGATAGGAAATGCACAAATATCTTAAAGTGAATCAGTGTACGTTTTCGTCCAGTCATACTCAGACCAATCCCGCGACAACGGTGGCAATGAGATATTGAAACCTCGACAGGCATAGCCCTGAGAATCACTAGGTTTTACTTGTAGCTGATTATATCATCATGTTCTTATCTATACTGATGCTAATCAGCGCTATGATATTACTTAATGTTTTGTATTTTTTCTTTTGCATCATATCCTTCACAAAAATAGGTCGTAAGTATTATTTCAATACCTTTTCTTCTACGTTGTGTAAACAATCATTATTTCAACAAACGAAAGGTATAGGCATTTATCATTTACTTCCATTGGCCATGACTTTTTGTGTGGAATAATTTTTAAAATAAGAGGAAGAATTAATCTGTAGAGAATTGGAGAAGAGGAAGAATAGATCTTATTATACAGAAGAAAGTATGTTCTATGATCGTAATGCAGTCAACTGCCGAAGGAATTCTTAATCAATTTTGTAGTTTTATTGAAATTATAATTGTATTTATTACCATAAAAATATTACAATAAATTCTCTATGCCTTATAATACATCAATATAGTCTAATTATCGCTCATTGAAATTGATATAATTTTGTGACGATGTTCACTAAATATGATCCTAATAAATTAGTCTAACCAGATAATTTTTGAGTATTTCATTTTTAATGCTCCGATTATATTTTACGTGGTTTCCAAAGCTGTTTGGTATCCTCTAATGGAAAAAGAAGTCATTGTGGTCGCTTAAGATTTTATGGGATAATATCTTTTTATTTTTTATTTGTCGATTTGTAATTGAAATAATCTTTTCCAAAAATTAAGTACTATACATCAGTATCTGAAGACATTAGAGAAACATATTGCTTCATTGGTCGAACATATCATGCATGTTCTTTATAAAATGTCATTGAGTTATAAGCAGGAACTCCTATCAAAATACATATCTTCATCCATAGCTTCTAGCAGTAATGCACATAATCATGCATTAATTTTCATAATGCATACACTTGAAAATAAAACCTTGTGTTCGTTAAAATTGCTTTACTATATTGAAACAACTCTTGGGAAAGAAATATTGCCATACGAAAATGTCCAATGTTATGCATTTGGATTTATTATTAGATAGTATACACAAATTAAGTAAACGTTCTTTCTAGCAACTTATTCTACCTAAATATCTATCTATCCATCTATCTATCTATCTATCTATCTATCTATCTATCTATCTATCTATCTATCTATCTATCTATCTATCTATCTATCTATCTATCTCGTTATCTATCAATCGAACCATATATCGAGCAGTCTATCTATCTATATATCTATCTATCGTTAATTACGTTAACTCAGTCACACTTAAGTATTAACCAAAGTGAAGTGCTTGGTCAGAAACAAAGTAAAGACGAAAGGGATGGATCAGTCAGTTGAATAATAATAGGAAATGCACAGATATCTTAAAGTGAATCAGTGTTCGTTTTCGTCCCGTCATACTCAGACCAATCCCGCGACAATGGCGGCAATGAGATATTGAACCCTCCACAGTCATAGCCCTGAGAATCACTAGGTTTTACTTGTAGCTGATAATATCATCATGTTCTTATCTATACGGATGCTAATCAACTCTATGATATCACTTAATGTTTTGTATTTTTTCTTTTGCATCATATCCTTCACAAAAATAGCGGGTAAGTATTATTTCAATACCTTTTCTCCTACGTTGTGTAAACAATCATTGTATCAACAAACGAAAGGTATAGGCATTTATCATTTACTTCCATTGGCCATGCTTTTGTGTGTGGAATAATTTTTAAAATAAGAGGAAGAATTAATCTGTAGAGAATTCGAGAAGAGGAAGAATAGATCTTATTATACAGAAGAAAGAATATTCTATGATCGTAATGCAGTCAACTGTCGAAGGAATTCTTAATCAATTGTGTAGTATTATTGAAATTATAATTCTATTTATTACCATAACAATATTACAATAAATTCACTATACCTTATAATACATCAATATAGTCTAATTATCGCTCATTGAAATTGATATAATTTTGTGACGATGTTCACTAAATATGATCCTAATAAATTAGTCTAACCAGATAATTTTTGAGTATTTCATTTTTAATGCTCCGATTATATTTTACGTGGTTTCCAAAGCTGTTTGGTATCCTCTAATGGAAAAAGAAGTCATTGTGGTCGCTTAAGATTTTATGGGATAATATCTTTTTATTTTTTATTTGTCGATTTGTAATTGAAATAATCTTTTCCAAAAATTACGTACTATACATCAGTATCTGAAGACATTATGGAAACATATTGCTTCATTGGTCGAACATATCATGCATGTTCTTTATAAAATGTCATTGAGTTATAAGCAGGAACTCCTATCAAAATACATATCTTCATCCATAGCTTCTAGCAGTAATGCACATAATCATGCATTAATTTTCATAATGCATACACTTGAAAATAAAACCTTGTGTTCGTTAAAATTGCTTTACTATATTGAAACAATTATAGCTAAAGAAATATTGCCATACGACACTGTCCAATGTTATGCATTTGGATTTATTATTAGATAGTATACACAAATTAAGTAAACGTTCTTTCTAGCAACATATTCTACCTAAATATCTATCTATCTATCTATCTATCTATCTATCTATCTATCTATCTATCTATCTATCTATCTATCTATCTATCTATCTATCTATCTATCTATCTATCTATATATCTATCTATCGTTAAGTATGTTAACTAAGTCACACTTAAGTATTAACCAAAGGGCCGTGCTTGGTCAGAAACAAAGTAAAGACGAAAGTGATGGGTCAGTCAGTAGAATAATGATAGGAAATGCACAAATATCTTAAAGTGAATCAGTGTACGTTTTCGTCCAGTCATACTCAGACCAATCCCGCGACAACGGTGCCAATGAGATATTGAAACCTCGACAGGCATAGCCCTGAGAATCACTAGGTTTTACTTGTAGCTGATTATACCATCATGTTCTTATCTATACTGATGCTAATCAGCGCTATGATATCACTTAATGTTTTGTATTTTTTCTTTTGCATCATATCCTTCACAAAAATAGGCCGTAAGTATTATTTCAATACCTTTTCTTCTACATTGTGTAAACAATCATTGTTTCAACAAACGAAAGGTATAGGCATTTATCATTTACTTCCATTGGCCATGCTTTTTGGTGTGGAATAATTTTTAAAAAAAGAGGAAGAATTAATCTGTAGAGAATTGGAGAAGAGGAAGAATAGATCTTATTATACAGATGAAAGAATGTTCTATGATCGTAATGCAGTCAACTGCCGAAGGAATTCTTAATCAATGTTGTAGTTTTATTGAAATTATAATTGTATTTATTGCCATAACAATATTACAATAAATTCTCTATGCCTTATAATACATCAATATAGTCTAATTATCGCTCATTGAAATTGATATAATTTTGTGACGATGTTCACTAAATATGATCCTAATAAATTAGTCTAACCAGATAATTTTTGAGTATTTCATTTTTAATCCTCCGATTGTATTTTACGTGGTTTCCAAAGCTGTTTGGTATCCTCTAGTGGAAAAAGAAGTCATTGTGGTCGCTTAAGATTTTATGGGATAATATCTTTTTATATTTTATTTGTCGATTTGTAATTGAAATAATCTTTTCCAAAAATTAAGTACTATACATCAGTATCTGAAGACATTATGGAAACATATTGTTTCATTGGTCGAACATATCATGCATGTTCTTTATAAAATGTCATTGAGTTATAAGCAGGAACTCCTATCAAAATACATATCTTCATCCATAGCTTCTAGCAGTAATGCACATAATCATGCATTAATTTTCATAATGCATATGCTTGAAAATAAAATCTTGTGTTCGTTAAAATTGCTTTACTATATTGAAACAATTCTAGAGAAAGAAATATTGCCATACGAAACTGTCCAATGTTATGAATCGGATTTATTTTTAGATAGTATACACAAATTAAGTAAACGTTCTTTCTAGCAACATATTCTACCTAAATATCTATCTATCTATCTATCTATCTATCTATCTATCTATCTATCTATCTATCTATCTATCTATCTATCTATCTATCTATCTATCTATCTATCTATCAATCGAACCATGTATCGAGCAGTCTATCTATCTATATGTCTATCTATCGTTAAGTATGTTAACTAAGTCACACTTAAGTATTAACCAAAGGGACGTGATTGGTCAGAAACAAAGTAAAGACGAAAGTGATGGGTCAGTCAGTAGAGTAATGATAGGAAATGCACAAATATCTTAAAGTGAATCAGTGTACGTTTTCGTCCAGTCATACTCAGACCAATCCCGCGACAACGGTGGCAATGAGATATTGAAACCTCGACAGGCATAGCCCTGAGAATCACTAGGTTTTACTTGTAGCTGATTATATCATCATGTTCTTATCTATACTGATGCTAATCAGCGCTATGATATTACTTAATGTTTTGTATTTTTTCTTTTGCATCATATCCTTCACAAAAATAGGTCGTAAGTATTATTTCAATACCTTTTCTTCTACGTTGTGTAAACAATCATTATTTCAACAAACGAAAGGTATAGGCATTTATCATTTACTTCCATTGGCCATGACTTTTTGTGTGGAATAATTTTTAAAATAAGAGGAAGAATTAATCTGTAGAGAATTGGAGAAGAGGAAGAATAGATCTTATTATACAGAAGAAAGTATGTTCTATGATCGTAATGCAGTCAACTGCCGAAGGAATTCTTAATCAATTTTGTAGTTTTATTGAAATTATAATTGTATTTATTACCATAAAAATATTACAATAAATTCTCTATGCCTTATAATACATCAATATAGTCTAATTATCGCTCATTGAAATTGATATAATTTTGTGACGATGTTCACTAAATATGATCCTAATAAATTAGTCTAACCAGATAATTTTTGAGTATTTCATTTTTAATGCTCCGATTATATTTTACGTGGT